>JAQJVL010000968.1:68512-303622 GCA_035578905.1 Stictocephala bisonia | reverse complement strand
AAATGGACAAATATAGAACAAATAAGTACAAAATGGACAAATATAGTACAATACAAGTACAAAATGGACAAATATACTGCAATACAATTACAAAATGCAAAAATATATCACAATATAACCTCAAAATGGACAAATATATTCCAATTTAAGTACAAAATGAACAAATATACTACAATAAAAGTACAAAATGGACAAATTAATTACAATATAAGTACAAAATGCACAAATATACTACAATGCAAGTACATAATGCATAAATATACTACAATGCAAGTACAAAATGCACAAATATACTACAATGAAAGTACAAAATGGACAAATATACTACAACATAAGTACAAATGGACAATTACTACGATACAAATACAAAATGCACAAACATACTGCTATACAAATACAAAATTTACAAATATACTACAATACAAGTACAAAATGGACAAATATACTACAATACAAGTACAAAATGCAAAAATATATTACAATATAACCTCAAAGTGGACAAATAAAATACAATATAAGTACAAAATGCTTAATACCATAGTAACATTTATGGACTTCGGCAAACCACGCTTTCTCTCTTAACCAGTGGGATTCGTAAACGAATTTATTCTTAATAATTGTAGTATAAAATTTATTATAATGTACTACAAATACATTATAGTACATTTGTGCATTTTGTGTTTAAATTGAAATATATTTGTGCATTTAAAATTTGAGTTGTTGTATATTTGTGAACACTTTACTTTATTGTGTTATTTTTGTGCATTTTGTGGCATATTTGTCCATTTATTACTTATATTGTAGTATATTTTTGTATTTATATTGTAGTATAATTGTCCATGTTGTACTTATATTGTAGTATGTTTTTGCATTTTGTACCTATATTGTAGTATATTTGTGCATTATGTACTTGAATTGTAGTATATTCGTGTATTTTGTACTTATATTGTAGTATATTTGTGAATTTGTACTTGTATTGTAGTATATTTTTGTCCATTCTGTACTTATGTTATATGATCATTTCTTTTGTGAATCCCTCTGGTCTCAGGAATGTGAGCGTGGTTCACAGAAATCGATCACCATAATATTTGTGAATTTTGTACTTGTATTGTAATATATTTGTGCATTTTGTGCTTATATTGTAATAAATTTGTGTCGTGTGACTTTTACTTGTACTGTATGTATATTTACCAACACGTATTATGCTAATTAAAAAGCTATTAGTATATTTGTTCATTTTGTACTTGTATTTTAGTATATTTATGCATTTTGGCTTATATTGTAATATATTTGTATTATGTGACGTTTACTTGTTCTGCGGAAGATACTTATAGAAACATTTATTATTTTAAGTATTTGTGACGAACAAGAGTGAGTGAGGTGGATAGTAAATTTTCGCCTTATTTTACCCAAATAAAGGACTATTATACAAACGTCAATTCAATTAATTTCATTTAGGTTACTAAGAATATTTTTACAAAGACTGGCCCCGTAAGTTACAGGAACACATCTACGGGAGCCATGTGAAACAAACACTCATGAAACAAATATCTTTGAAAGTATAATAATTTAAATTTAAATTGGTGCTAAGAGTGGGCAATATGATAGTCAAAATAAGTATTCACTACTTGGAATTTCTAATTTACTTTTTAAAACATTTTATAGATTTCTCCTTTAAATTTGCCATTGATACATAACCCAAATCTCCCTGTTTCAACGTCAGTCCATTAAAACGAAAATTTGGTTAAATATTTACCAATTATGTCCTATTGCGTCTGAAATACTACCTATTTATTCGTAGTATTAGACCCTCGGAGTTCACGTTCTGTCGAAGTTCTCCTATTTTTGTTATATTTTTCTAGAAAATTATTTGAAAACTTTCTAAATCTATCACCGTTATGTATTGGTTATAAACTACAAATCTACACCTTTTTTAAAATTGAACAACTGTTTTCTAACAGATTGACGCCATGAATATCATATCTGATACTCAGTGGCGAGTGCCTGACTGCAATGCCTATATATAGAGAGTGATATGGGGGACCACATAAGAATTTTATTTACGGTATATATTTCAAAAACTTGTTATTTATTTGTTCATATGTCTAATAAAAATGTGTTATATATGTATTAATCCCAAAAATATTTAAATTAGGTGAGTGATTTTTTATACTTATGGCCTCCTGTTGTAAAATGTAAAATTTGCCTCATACAAAAATTCCACATTTTATTTAAAAAAAAGCTCACATTTTTTTAATTCAAAATGAAAACTAAATTAAAATTTTGAATTAATTTACATTTATAATCCACTATATACAGTATAATAAAATATAAAAATACATAGTTATGAAAAAACTCATGTGTTTTACTCTTTTTATGAGTAACAAACAACTACCAACTCATCTACCACAATTGCTAACATTTACTTAAGAGGACATTACTGTTACATTGGATAAGAAAACAGACAATAATGCGACCGACTGAGTAACAAAACATTACAAATACTCGACTATGTGTCTGCTACTAACCAGAGGAGAAAATAGTTTGCTAAGGATAATACATGTAACCTAAACTATCATTTATTACGATCCAGCAATTACGGTAAATGATGAATAAACCTTTAATACCTAGTTTGAAAAAAATCGTTAAGTTAACAATCTACCCAAACCCATGAGTATCACATATGACCTGGAGTGTATCAGACATAAAACTCATGGCGGCAATAAACCTGTTAAGGCGTTACTTTATCAGTTAAGATCCTTTTCTGTAGACATAAAAATGTAATTAGATCTAGTATGGATTATAGTGGGGAGAGATGCCCAATTAAGTGACAGTTCCCTCGCCTGCTTAGAGGAACCCATTTTTGGAGTTTATTTCCTACTACTGGAACGTCGACTATTAATAATATTAAACGTACCTCCTGTTGAGTTTTGACGCGTTTCGTCAGCACAGTAACATCTTCAGAAATCTACTATGTAGCTTCTTCTTGAATATTAATATAAAACAGCTATTACACACAATATGAATAAATGAGTAAACACAATTGATTTCGTTGTTATGGTGAATTTTGTACCATGACGTCATTGCTTCTTTCCAGCTATATCACAGTGTCGAACAAATACATTCCCTTGAGTGTTGATTTTATCATTTAGAATATTATCTGGTTCACGCCTTGTAAACTTCATAATTCTCAAGTGTGGACATTAAATAACTTTTCTTGCAATTATGTATTATTTGTGAGTTTCTGAGATGGAATTATAATTATGTTCACACTGTAATAGATGTTCTGCATAGTTCGATTTTTGAGCGCCAGTTTTTTTCCCCTCAAAATACTTCATAGAACAAACGGAAAGAACATACAAAACCCGCTTTAAAGAACACCTTCCTAAAAAAAAAACTGCCACCCAAAAGTCGAACTATGCAGAACATCTAATTCAGTGTGGACATAATTATAATTCCATCTAAGACAACTCACAAATAATACATAAGTGCAAGAAAAGTTATTTAATGTGCAAACTTGAGAATTATGAAATGTATGACATTTTTATTTGGGGTGAGTGCACCAGTGAATGACCGTTTTGTATAAGTAAAGTCATATTAAGTTTTTCTTGTCGCTTAGTCTATCACAAACCGTCTAAAAGTAACTTAGAAGCCTGATTTAAATCCTCCCTGTCAGTGGCTCAAAAAGAAAATATCAAACGTCTGCTTTTAACACAAACAAAACTGTGTTCCGCCCACAAACTATCTTCAGCTTCCCCACTATAGCGTATCGTACAAACAAAACTGTGTTCCACCCACAAACTATCTTCAGCCTCCCCACTATAGCGTATCGTAGAATCAAAACTGTGTTCCGCCCACAAACTATCTTCAGCTTCCCTACTCAAGCGTATCGTACAAACAAAACTGTGTTCCGCCCACAAACTATCTTCAGCCTCCCCACTATAGCGTATCATACAAAGAAAACTGTGTTCCGCCCACAAACTATCTTCAGTTGCCCCACTATAGCGTATCGTACAATCAAAATTGTGTTTCGCCTACAAAATATCTTCAGCTTCCACACTATAGCGTATTGTACAAACAAAACTGTGTTCCACCCACAAACGATCTTCAGCTTCCCCACTATAGCGTATCGTACAAAAGTAGACAAAATACAAGAGTATTAGACCTACTCTCGGGTATCTTTGGCTCTCGGATTCAAGATGGCAACCACCTTCGGGCATCTTCGGGTCACGTGACCCAGTGCTACCAACCCTGTTGGAATTTCCCCCTCCCTAAATGTCCCTCCAAATTCCCAAATTTTCCTCAAATTCCCTTGTTATACTATATTTTGTGAACTTTTTTTCAAGATAGTGGCCTTTCCCTTGTTATACTATATAAAATGCACTTTTTCCAAGATAGCGGCCTTTTATATATAGTCAATAGTCAAAATATCTTTATTCATAATATCACATGAAATGTGTACAAGAATGGTGTCAACGAAACTTAAAATAACTACAGTATATATAAGATAGATAACTATATATAAGATAGAACTAAGTCTAACAACACTTTAATAGCAGGACTATTTTAGTAAAGTCAAATTACTTTAAAATAAAAAATTCTTGTAGTGAATACAATGGTTTAGGTTGTAAAAAAACCTTTGATTCCCTTTTGAAAATCAATTTGTCATTTATATTTAATATTCTAATGGGCAGACTATTATAGAAACTCACCCCTGCGTACGAAGGTTTCTTTTCAAGGAATTTCAACCTGTGCACCACATGAGAGATTTTATTATTATTCCGCGTTTGATAACTATGGTGTAAGCCCAAAGTATGAAAATCTGATAAATTATTTTTAATATGGAGTATCAGCTGAAAGATATATTGACTATAAATCGTCAGAATACCAAGTTTTGGGAAATATTCTCTTGCTGAGTCTGTCCAATTAAGACCAAATATTATTCTAATTGCTTGTTTTTGCAGATGTAATATTCTATTTAGATTCTCAGAAGATGTTCCACCATATAATATTAGGCCAAAAGAAATGTGCGAATGAATGAGCGAGCAATAAATAGTTTTAAAGGTCTCCTTGCTACAAATGTTAGACATTGCCCTCAAAGCAAACAATCCGGATGAAATTTTACTACATACTTTATTTACATGAATGTTCCAATTTAAATTTCTATCTATTTCTAAACCCAACAGCTTTGTATTTTCTACTTCTTCCAAACTTTGTTCGCCCAGAAATATACTTGCTTTGTTACATTCTATATTTTGGGGAGTTGAAAAATAAATATAATTAGTTTTATCTGGATTAACTAGAAGATTTAAATCACTTAAATGTTGATTAATAGAAGATAACTGAACAAAACTTTGCTCTTCAATGTCATCAAAATGTTTACTAGACATTTTAAAACTAATGTCATCTGCATACATAAAAATATCGCCCCATTTTATAAGATCTGGAACCCCTTTCAGGTAACAAATAAAAAGCAGTGGCCCTAGAATGGACCCCTGTGGAACACCATACTTTAATTTTTTAAGTGCAGATGGAACACATGTTTTGTAATTATATTTATTTATGTAGCTTACTTCAACAAATTGCTTTCTATTTTGTAAATACGATTGAAACCAAGAAAAAGCCCTACCCCAATGATTGCAATACACTCAAAAGTATAGGGTGAGACACGCTGTCAAATGCTTTGCTGAGGTCCATAAAGACTCCAGCAACCTTTTCTCCCTTATCAATAGCATCAATTACTGCTTCGATAAACTCTATGTTAGCGCTAATAACTGATCTACCAGTGCGGAAACCATGTTGCTCTTTATCTATGATATTGTTTGTTTCTAAAAAATGTATTAATCTTAAACTCATACCTCGTTCATAAATTTTTGAAAAGGATGGTAAGATTGATATCGGTCTATAATTGCAGGGTTTTTGGGTATCAACCTTTTTGAAAAGTGG
Organism: Stictocephala bisonia; assembly: GCA_035578905.1. NCBI lineage: Eukaryota > Metazoa > Arthropoda > Insecta > Hemiptera > Membracidae > Stictocephala > Stictocephala bisonia. The sequence goes on along the minus strand of JAQJVL010000968.1, from coordinate 297,676 downwards.
CTTGACTTTAGAAACCTTTAATTTGTCTGGAAAATTCCAATGACAAAAGATGAATTTATAAGGTGTGTTAAAGGTTTCTACAATGTATCTACAACTTCTTTAATAATTATCTTCGGGACATCATCATAACCGGCTGAATATTTATTATTAAATGAAAGAATGATTTGTTTCACCTCCTCTTCAGATACCGGTTTTGGAATAAAATTTTTGTCAGTGTGTTGAGTGCCGTGATTGAAAGAGACACCTTTATCTGAGCCAGTTTTTTTAGGTTAGGAATTACCTCTGTCTCTATCATATTTATATAAAAGTTATTTAGGTATTCACTCACTAATTTTGGGTCATCAATTACTCCGTCAACCTCATGATTTAAAGTTATGTTGTTTTGAATATTATTTTTATTACCAACTTCTTTTTTTATCCATGACCAGGTAGCTTTACACACATTATTTGCATTTTCTATATAACTGCTCAAATAATTTCGTTTTGAACTTAGAATCTGACTCTTTAAATAGTTTTTTTTTTTTTTTTTTTTTTTTTTTTTTTTTTTTTTTTTTTGGGTCAACAGGCTTACTAAATCGAATAAGGTGGCTGAGATCCTTAATATCATTTTTTTGTTTTTAAAAGGTCAGGAGTAATCCATTTTCTACTATTAGAATACTGTCTACATTTAAGTTTAAGAAAACATGAGTCAAAATAGAACATAAATGTCTTTATAAATATATCATACTTAATATCAACTGGAGCATTATATAGCTCGAGCCATTTTTCATCAGAAAGCATTATTGAAAATTTTGCTTTATTTTATCCTACAAACTTCCGACGAGTAATTGTTAAACTTTTATTAATTATATTATCACTTCTAAAGTCAAGAATTTCAAAAAGCTGCCCATCATGATCAGACAGATTAGTTACTAGACCTTCAACAGTTATTTTTTCTTTTGGAATATTTGTAATAAATTGATCGATGGCACTATTCTTTGTTTCACAAAACCTCGTAGGGAAGTCTATGGCACAATACATTGAGTATGATTTAACAATATCATCAAGTTGTTTGTTTAGACTTGTTTTTTCCAAAACATCGATATTAATATCACCAGCAACAACCACATACTGATATTTACTCGTTAAAATTGCCAAAAATGTATTTAATTTCTCTAAAAAGATTTTATCAAAACATTGGCGTGGTGTCCTGTACACACCCGCCAATACTAAGACCGACTTGCACGTCCCAATTTCGACTACTGTACACTCGAATTCTTTATCTGTATTTAGAACTTGGACAGAAGGAATATGTATTTCTTTTACACTCAACTCAGGTCTTGAGAGAATTAAGACACCTCCACCAGAGGTTGAGCTACGAGTGTATGACGATATTACATGAAATTTATTCAAATTAAGTCTATCTATTTCCGAAGTTTTCATTTTATGCTCTGTTAATACTATAATATCTGTTTCTATTTCCTCTAGCACTATTTCCAACATATTAATTCGAGACTCCAAGTGTTGTATATTTTGATGAAAAATGTTTAGATAATGATTTTTACCAGCAGTAATCCCGCTGTGATCAATCAATGTCTTGGAAATACTCTTAGCTATTAACAATTCATTATTTGTTTTCCTGTTAGATCTAAAAAATGTTGATGGTCCTTGTTGCTCACAACACTGACTGATTTCCTAGTGTTGTTAGTTAGTTGGAAGGGTGAAGGCCCAGATACGATGTGTGATATCTCAGCGCCAATATGGGATGTTTTCCTAGATACTCGAGGTGTAGTAACGGTGGATTGTTCTGCTGGCCCGATGGTGGTAGATATATCAAGAAGCTCCGAGTTATTCACCTTTCTGTTTCTTGCGGTGAACAGCATCTTGCAACTGAACAATTCTTCTCGTAAGAGATTGATGTTTGCTGTTTTGTGGCATGTTTATAAATGATTAAAAATGTTCAAAGTTTGTTGTTTTGTACAATAAAGAGTTATACTGTAACATAAAGGATATCAAACAATGGCCGAATCTTACTCCAGAACGTGGGTAACCACAGAGACTAGCCACTAATGCACGCTAAAAGCACCGGACTATGTTCAATATCACGGATCCTTCGTTTTAAACGGTCTCTATCCTGTTTTAACATTTCCTTGGGAATATAAAACACAGTAACTGTGTCATTAAAACTAACCTGTTTCTTTACTATTACGTTAATTCTACTTGTCTAAAAAATAATGCCCTCTTTTTGTGTCTTCTAATAAATCTTAATATTTCCACTAAGGAAACTATATTACCGAGTCCCTTGTAATATGTCTGCGTGAGGTCAGACACTGGAATGAGCACTTTTTTGTTTTTGTCTTTAAATATATATGTTCGTTTGGAACCACCTCGCCACTCACGTATTTTAGCTATAGTGTAGTTATAATTAACATTGGACTTTTCCATAAAAGACTTTAACTTATTTAACGGTCTCTTTTCGTTAACTGTGTATTATGTAAGAGTTTAGTAACCAAAATTCATCCAAGTTTGCTGATGTAAACTCTCTCCACTTATTAAGTAGGTCACGATCAGTGACTGTGTATACTCCAGTATTGTTTAAAGTAATTCCGAATTTAGAACAATGTAACGAAACTGTAGGCAACGCTTTCAAGAAAATCAACGGTGAATAATCCTTGCGCTAAATTATTCACAGCTGGATACGGTTTACCTCTCGGACCTGTGGGTAGGTTGGGTAGTTGAGGTGCAAACGCTACGTTATATGCTACAAATATGTGACACTTTGAAGTGATTGCCGTATTATAAGCTTTAAGTGGAGATCTAATTGGAATAGTTGTCTCTGTTAGTACGATACACCTAGTGACGTGCGGTATTTTACAACCATATTCTAACATTTTTAAGTAAGTCTGTGTGTAGTTAATACCACCATGATCTATTTCAAGAGTAGAACCAAATATATCGAGGAACGGTATAAATCTTCAAAACATATTTTGAGGCTGTCGAACAGTACAGTTTAACATTTCCTTTTGATAAATCACTAACTGAATGTTTAGACTTTGTTCCTCGCACTTACTTAGAAATATTTCACAAATGTTACGATTATAAATTCGATCACTCCAGGATATTATTAACAGTACATCCGCGGGTGTTTGTAAAATTGTAGGTTTGTGTCTCCAACACCTGTTGTTAAATTTATTCAACTTTCTACTACAATAATTTCCACAGATTTTTTTTATCCGCATAATACTTTGTGCATAAATTTGAACTTATGCGCGTCTTGACCTTACACTTTGGTTTCTTAAACTAAGCAATGTCGTTATAATAGTAGAAGCGTACCATTTTGTAGCCTAGCACTAACTGTTGTTGTAAATTTAAGTTGACAGTATTTATATTACGAGATTAAAAACTTGTCGAAACCAAATCTGTATCTCCCTTTATCTAATTCACAATCCTTACTAATACAAATAAAACTGTAATTATCTTTTCTTTAAACTTTTCAAAAGTCATGTCCAAATTTACATGGTCATTGTACACATGTTTGAGATTTGTTTCGTCCTGTTTGAATAAAATAATCAAGTTTGTATTATCTCTCACTAACTGTTTGGGTATCCTACTGTAGGTTTGTCCTATATAAAATGAATCAATGTTATTATGTCGGCCCATGGTAAAGTAGTAGCGTATATTATCGTGTTTTTCACACGCAATGTCGTCAAAAATCATAATAGAGTTCTTTTTGGCTTCTTTAGGTGGTAAGACTTTAGTTTTTTCATCAAATACAAAGTATCCAATTTCCTTGAGTAAAACACTTTCTAAAAATTGATACTTGGGTTGGTGTAGGGACTTAGAGAAAATGTAAACATTTTCAAACCTTAATTCGTTTGGATCGAACAACATGTTGAAAACAACGTTTGTTTAGACACAATTACTAGGTCCAGCCACTATACACCTTATAGTGGATGGTAATAATGGTCCATGTTTAATTCCACTACCTGTGCGTATAGTGTACATGTCAAAGTTTTCAACTGGTAGTTTAGTCGTCTGTTCAACAACACGCATTGTCACGGAATGATTTACAATTGAACGCTGAGTCATTTTTATACAAGTTCATTCCTATTTATCCACGTTGCGTGTTTACCATCGTACCCTAACCACTTTACAAGTAATTTGTCTCCTTTTTTCCTTATTACTTTTTCTACCAATTATACATCGTCTGTTTTGGATTTCTGTAGCTCTTTTTCGTAGAAACTTCCTTTAATAACGTCACCGATATGGTCTTTGAGGAGGTAGCTTGTTGGGATAGTAGGTAGGACTTTGTATACAGTAAATATCTCATTAGTCCAGTTGGGTAGGTATCCTTTGTCAAACTTTTTTTATACTTGCTAATTTTCACTTTATCACCTATCTTAAAACGTACCTTTTTGCCTGCATTCTTGTATTTTTGTCTGTTTTTATTAATGTTTTTTCTGACTATGTTTTCATATCTTTTGTTCACATGACTTGGAGCCATGCCAATAGTGTTGTGTATTTTTGTGTTGTACTCTTCCTACAGGGAAGGTAGTACTTTGACCCACTGATACTTACCTTGCTCTGTGAACTTTCGCCACATTAATACTTTGACACTGCGGTTGAACCGCTCTACGATGGACGCCTTCTTGTCACTGTAGCTCGAGTAATTGGTTTATACCATAGCTATTCATCAACTTTGTAAATACTGTGTTGTACAATTCTTTACCCGCATCAGTTTGTAAGTGTTTCATTTTATTCGACTTTAATATGGGTGTAATGGCTTTAACGATTTCTGGGCCAGTCTTTTCTTTTAATGGAACAGCAAAGGCGTATTTGCTAAAACAATTTATTATCATTCTGCTGAAAACAGAATACATTTACTGTAGATGATATCAGCTCATTCGAAGCGGGACTAAGTAATATAAATATTGACTCCTCCCGTTCCATCCATGAGCAGATATATCAATAATAGTTGGTTGAACTCACTTCAATAAAACAAACTAGTAACAATTATTTGATAGATGTATGATATGTATATAGATCATACTGCTTGAGATAATTAGCAAATATTGTTTTTCTTAAAGTCAGACACATAAATTAATAATTTGAAGTGTGTCATGTCATGTCCCTCTCACCTCCCGAAAGCTCAACAAAACAATGAGAGTTATTGTGTGTATGGTCTATGAATCATATAGAACCACGCACACTACATGGTTTTTAGTGATGTTGTGTTTTTTTATTTCTTTTTTATTTCTGGCATTTCCATGATATTCCGATAACTGGTCTAAGGATGCGGACATTGATTTACATGATGTTCCTACCCAGTACCGCCATTGATTTTATGCACAAATAGATTTCCCATACAATGTTAAATTTTGAGTCTCAAAATATTACCTGTTTTTGTGGTCCATTGTGGAGCGCTAGTGAAGTCCCATGTAAATGTAATGCAGTTTAAACCAGCTGTGGTTGCGGGCCACACAAACTAACAAAATTACTGCCACACATATTCCTATTAGATGGTTGATCCCATACAATGTTAAATTTTGAGTCTCAAAATATCAGCTGTTTTTGTGGTCCATTGTGGAACGCTAGTGTAGTCCCATGTAAATGTAATGCAGTTTAAACCAGCTGTGGTTGCGGGCCACACAAACTAACAAAATTACTGCCACAAATATTCCTTCAGCTGTTTTTGTGGTCCATTGTGGAGCGCTAGTGTAGTCCCATGTAAATGTAATGCAGTTTAAACCAGCTGTGGTTGCGGGCCACACAAACTAACAAAATTACTGCCACAAATATTCCTATTAGTTGGTTGATCTATTGTAGGTTTATATAATCAATCGTACTACGGATACAAATACGTAAAATAACTCATTATAATATTCCTAATGCGGATCTTTAACTTCTTAATTTTTTACCTCCCCCCTTAAATGTTTGAACTTCAATACAAATTCTTATTACAGTTAATTATATTCTGAAGGTGGAAAAAGTATTTGTCACATTGATACAAATTTGACAAATATCAGATTGTGTGATTATGAGTTACTCAAAGTTGATCTATCTCTGATATATTTACACTCCTTCATACTACTTTGTATTCAAAATTATATACTCTATGGTAAATACTTGATACAACCCGTGTCAGCAGACTGCCAAAGTCATAACACAACACAAAAAAATTAATGTGATTGTCTTGTGAGCTTGATGTCCATTGTGATGTTATTATATGTTTGATCTTGTTCTAGTTATCTAGTTTGGAAAGCAACTTTTCCGTCTTAGTGTTTGCTTAAGATTTTGTTTTTAAAGCTTATTCTCGGAGATATAAGTACTATTTTTAATGTTTAAGGGTTTTATAAAAGCCTTTAAATATAAACATATCATTAGTTGCATCGAGTGGTTTCGGTTGCAACACATGCAACGGAACTTTGTATTGGTATTATTATGTTTTTGTTTCAATAGAAAGTTTACTTAGGTAATTATGCACTTTCTTGCCACCTCTGAAAATACGATTTCATGTTAATAAAGTGGTGAAAAATGAGTTTATATCTCTTGAGGAGTTTGATTTCATCCGCGGAAAACTCGTTTTTTACCGGAAAATCGAAAAATTAGATTTTTATCTAATAATGAAAAAAACCAAATTTTTTAAAAATCGTTATTTTTTGACAATTTTTTTTCAATTCTCGTGTTTTTTATGCTGAACACAAATATATACTGTAACTGGTTTTGTAGTAAAATTATTTTTTCAGCTCGAAAAATGCATTTTTGTTGACATAACCAAACATAACCTAACTTATCCTAATTGTCTTATTTTCTCAACAAAAATTCCCTAATTTGCGTTAAATTCGGCGTTTGGACTCCGTGACGGCCTGCCGGCCGTCACTCCGGCGGGAATATATGAGAATTCGGTTTTTGTGATTAATAGTTGTTGTATTTTTATAATGATCGCGTAATGGCCGCTAATCGCGATCCGCCGCGACAGTAGTTTTTCCGTTATTTCTCGAGAAATATTTGTAATAGACAAAAATAGTTTTCAAATTTTTATTCAGCGCAAAAAACACATCAAAATAAAAAAAAGATGATCAAAATACCATTTAAATTAACGGAAATATGACAAAAATACTAAAAGTTGTGACATTGTTTTTTTCGAATTTTTCGGTAAAATACGTTATTTCCGCGGAATAAAAAGCATATCTCGTGAAAATACAGCAAATTCTAGACCCATTTCAAAACAAAAAGTTCCAAAATTTGTTTGGTGGCAAGAAAGTGCATAATTACCGTTTACTTATTACCTATTTGTATAAAGTTTTTCTGAGATAAATAAATAATTTTAAAAATTTTATAAAAGAAATATATTAAGTTTGTTTAATCGTTAACAACAAAAAAACTTTATTTTAAATTTTAGTTAAAATTTATTAAAATAATTAGATTTTAACTCAAACGTTAAAAAGTTAAAAATTGAAAAAGTTAAAACAAGTTAAAAGCAAAACCTGTAAAAAATAAAATAAGTTTTTTAAAAAAACCATTACATTTATAGGGCCTATATAAATGAAAAAAATAAATAAAAATTTTTTTTTCATCAAAAAAAATTTTGGACTTAATAATAATCCTTCTTTTTCAAAAAAACGTAATGCATATGGAAACTCTTCAGATTTTAAAATCCGGGGGTTATAGTTGGTTTTTTGAAAATATTGTTAAATTTAATACTAAAATCACATTTTTTGCAATGAAAATATTTAAAAACAATTTTTTAAAATTTACCGCAAAAACCCTTTCAAAAAAAAGTTTTGGCAAATCCGCGTATGATAATTTTGCTTTTTCCCCTTTTTGGAAAATTTGTTATGGGGAATTACCGGAAAATCCAAAAATAAAGCCATCTCAAACAGGTTACTTTTAACAGATTGTTTATTTTAACTGGTTTTCGAATAAACCCCTCAAGTGGGGGAGGGGTTTCACTTGGAACCGTAAAATCTCCCAAAAAACTTTTCTTTTATTCATTTAAATAAAAAAGGGTATTTTTTAATTTAAGGGACTGATGTGACTTTAGAGTTTTTTGAACATAAACCCTAAAAGTGGTGACAACCTCGAATCCGGGAAACTTTCAACACTGCCCCAAAAAAAAATTTGAGACGTTTTTCATTTTCCTACTGCACCCTTTTCAACAAAAAAAGCATAACCCCTAAATACATTTTATGAACATCTCATAAAAGCTTTGCTGTCACGATGGGAATATCTTTTTTTCCTTCACGCCATCCAAACATTGCGTTTCACAGTGGGACCTATGCCCTCAACACTCCTTTTCCCCTGACTACTGGAAAAAAAAATTCCATCAACTTAATACATGTTCACTTTCAATTTAAAAGTGAAAAAATATGAAACTTGCTCTTGAATTGTCCGGGGACAATTGTCCTGAAAAACATCAATAACTCAATGTTTTTGGGTGGCAGTGCTTAACATCCCCCCAAAACTTTTTTAAAAAAGGTAACACCAGTACTTTTCGTAATGTATCATCACTGATAATAATACGACTTCCTCCACTGGGTAGCCACACACAACAGGTAAATTACCAACTTGCAGATGACCCCAATTGCAACTGGATCTCATCTTTGGGGAGTTATGGATAATTTTCAGCAAATCTATTTTCATTTTTCGGTATAGTTTTCTGCGTTCTTTAAGACCGTCAACTGTTAAAGAAAAACTGTTTTGAACACCTTAATGTAACAGGTGTTTTGAAATGGGACATCTTAATTCTAATTCTTTATCTTTTTTAACCGTTCCACGAAAATTTGAAGCTGAAAACCACCTTTTCACAATCCATTGTTTTTCCCGGTAATCACTTTGTTTGGATCAACCAAATCAAAATAACCAAACAGTACTTTATCTTTTTAACAAAACCCAAACATTGTTCATCATACATTCTTCCCCAGACTGTACAACAAAGCTTCTCAAAAGACTTTTGATTTTCGGAACATAACATCGATCTTAAAATACTTTCAATCAGAAAATTCACATTTCTGTGATATCGGCAAACGCACACATTGTGTGGGATTTAAAATCAGAATATCTTAGGCCCTTTAAAGGGGAAAAAAATTGATTTACCCACATTAAGTCAGGGGGATTTTTTTTAAAAATTCTTCATATGCCTCGCCTATTGCTTAAATCATGTGTCTTATTTGCAATTTTTTTGTCTTTTCCCGTTTTTTCACATTTGACAGTTTTTTTTGTCCAATTTCCTGGGCCCGCCTACTATTGGATCGTGCTATAAAATGCCTTTATTCCCGTACTTTATTCTCTTGAAGACCTCTTTGGGCCTTTTTTGAGGTTTCGTTTCCTAAAATTTAGACCAACATCAACCGCAATTTTTTTTTTTACAGCGTTATCTTAAAGGGCTGTCGGTGAATATTTTTTCAATCTTTTTTACCGCTTTCCCAAAAGATTTTTTACTTTTTTACTTTTCCCTTTTAGGACCGTTGTCATTGATGATGCTTGTGCTTTTTTTTTTCTCCCTACATTTTCTCCCACTCGGCTTAGAGTCTTTTTTTCTGTTTCTTCTTTGTTTATTGTCCCTTTTTCTAATTTCTTTTTGAGGTCTTCCTTCTCTTTTTATCTCTCTCCCCTTTCTTTTTCCAAATGATTTTGCCATTAAAAAATGTCCCCCTTCATTTTTCCGATAAACGTCCCATGCGATATTTTTTTTCGCTGGAGCCATTGCTGAAAAAAAAATTAAAAATTGTAAGAGTTGCAATAGTACAAAGATAAAAAATTTCATGGCAAATAAAAATGATTTAATAGGGCCCACATCAAAACCAACCCAAATAGGTTAAAAAACAAATTTTTAAGAATTTATGTCCAACAAAAATTTATGGGACCAAATTTGAAGAAGTTATAATTCTATTTTAAATTTAAAAAAACCCAATAATTATCAAAAAAAGGGCAAAATGAAGGAATTAAACTCTGAATAGGATTAGGTAACAAAATTTATTAAAAAGTAATATACAATTATAAAAACAAAAACTCTGAGGGTTGTTTGATTTGTAAAACCCTTACATCAAATTGTAACACCCGTTTTCGCGAATTTCTTCTTAAATAATAAAACTAAAATTTTAAAAAATAATACTAAAACAAAAGGGGAAAAACATAACCTCACTTTTAAAATTTAAAATATTGTTAAATAGTGTTTCTAATTAAGTAATCTAACTTTTGTAAAAAAATGTAACGGTTGTTCAAACATATATATATGTTTGAAAGCAAAATTTAAAAAATTTAAAAAAAAAATTAATTACCTTTAAATTTTGGTGAATGGGTTTAAACAGACTTCAAGCCACACTTTTCTAACTTAAAAAAAATGAACAGCTGTTTTTATTCAGTGCGTCTGCCAATTTCGAAAAAACACCCCCCCCCCCCCCCCCCCCCGAGGTAGCTGGTTTACATATAAAAAAGATCCAAAAAACTCAAAAAATTAAAAAATTTAAAACATTTTTTATGAAAAAATTAGGACCTTTTTCCTTAATTTTAGATATGAAAAAAAAATTGTATTTTTTTTAAAATTTTTTTTTTAATTGGGTTTTTAAGTGAAAAGTGAAAGCAAATAATAATGCTTAAATTCCTTAATGATTAAAAGTAAAAGTCTTAAGATACACATATTTTAAAAAATAACCTTCTAAATTCTATCATGGGGTATTGATCTAAAAAAAAACCCAATTTTCTTAGGTAAATTATTAGGCTTGATGTTTTAAAATTTTAAACAAAATTGTGCAGTTTTACTTAAATTGCTTTGAATAGTAATTATTGGGGTTAGGAATGTTAAAAATTTTTTAAAAGAAATTTAACTTTGTACATTATATTCACAGTGCAGTTTATATAAATATAAGTAGCCTATTTACAACAATTTACTTAGATCTATTTTTATTTATTTTTAAATAGCTTTAATTAGCATAAAACGTTTGGTAATTACGTACAAGTAAACGTCACACAACACAAATTTATTACAAATAATACAAAATGCACAAAAATTTTTTGGTATCGATTTCGTGAACCACGCTCCCTTCCTCAGACCATGGTTCACTCAGACTCAGAGCGTGGTTCACCGAAATCGATCACCATAATATTTGTGCATTTTGAACATTTTGAATATATTTTTGCATTTTGTGCTTTTATTTTAATAAATTTGTGTTGTGTGACTTTTACTTTTTTTTAAATGTTTAAAGATTTTTGCAATTTTTTAAAGGGGGGTAATTGTCCAAACTTTTTGTTTAATTTAAAGGAAATCATTTGTAGCATATTAATAAACATACGGACTACGATTGTTTAGCATTTTTTCCCAAAAGGAATAAAAAACTATTTCTTATTTTTTCAAAACACAAATACTTGCCCTTTTAAATTTAAAAATAAAATTTGGACAATTATCTCCCCATCATCAAAGTTGCAAAAATCATTAACATTTAAAAAAATAAAGATAGATCGAAGTAAAAAGTTGTAAGTAAGATCCTATGTCATGTAGCACATCAAATTAAAGGTCTAAAAATCAGCCATTTTGTTATGTAAAGTTTTTGTCACATCTCTGTTGGTCTTTAAATTGTGGATGAAAACAAATTTGTTACATCAAACTAGATATCCATGCTGCATATCAAAATAAAGACTTCTAAAATAAAATATTTTTTTTTATATTTAAAGTTACGTATATATTCCGGTATTCAAATGGATATGAAAAAATTTGTTTTTTACTTTCCCCTTTGGGTTTCCCCTTTTCATTTTTCTTTTTTTTTACGATTAAAAAAACTTTTGAATACTTCTAAAAATAATTTGTGTTGATTTATTGATTTTTTACAGTTGCTTACTTTTAATTTTTTTATATAAAGGGGTTTTGACAGAAGTTTTTTTTCATTTTTTATAAGTTTAACCGTTTTCAGCTCAAAACTTTTTCCTTAAGTATTTCTATTTTTTTAAATTTTGTATTTAAACTGGGCCTTGGCGGTTTTCATGCCGGTAAAACCTCTTTTTAAGTTTTCCTGGGTTTTGGACCCCTGGTTCTTCATACCCTGCACCCTTAAATGGGGCCATTTTTTGAAAATATTGAAAATTTCTATCCATGTTTTTTAAGGGGGGGGGGGGGGCAAATTTTCCTTTCCATTCAAACAAAACTCAACTCCCGATACAGAGAGATTTTAACAATTTGTTTCCCCAAAAAAATTTAAAAATAAAATTTCAAAAAGGGCAAAATTAAACTAAACTCATTTTTAAACAAAAAAAAAACCTTTTGAAATTTTTTGGTTTTCTTTTTGTAAAAATTTTTAAATTAAATGTTTTGTGAAATTACAAATTTTTAAATTATATTAATTTTTTTTTAATTGATATGAAAACACCCCTTACCTTTTATGGGTAGGAAGGAAAACAAATATTTTAAAATTAAATTTTGTCCAAAAAGGTTTACTGAAAATTTTGTGTTTAAATTTATAAAAATATTAATTAAAGAAAATCATTTTTTTGGTTTAAAATTAATCTGTAAAACTGAAAATTTAATTTTTTGCGGAATTTTGAGCAAAAAAAAGGATTTTAAAAAAGACACTAATTTGTAACATTTAAATGTGTAAAAAATATTTTAAATAAAACAATTTTTTTTAACTTTTTATACAACAGTGTTAGACTGTAATTGAAAAGACTGAAGTGAACATTAGTAATAAATTAAAAATTCTAAACTATTGCAAAATTATTAGTCACTTTGTGTATTTTAATTTTTTGTGAGACACCAGCAATCTGATAAAACCACTAGATAATTTAAATTTTGGTAACATTCCCTCAAAATGTTTGTGGCAAGTAAGCCTCAGCCCACCAAATGGCGCTACATTTCAACTTTACTGAAGAAACAGTTCCATGTTAATGGAATTCCTGGTGAGTGCTAGTATTAATATTTCAAACTAAATAACCTTTTTAAAACAAACATAACCAAGATTTAGTATTCTAACTTTCGATCTGTGACATTTGCCAGATAGCCAATAGTTAAATATGATCTTCATTGGATTTTTCACAAATATAATAGAATTATGTTCTACAATAATAATTAAATATTAATACCAGTAATGTCCCTTTACTATAACTGCTCCTATTGTTATATTTTCTATATTACCATCAAAATAGGAGCCTCATCATAGTATTAGGCTATTTCCAACTATCTAGGTCTGTTCAGAAACATTTCATGGTGATTTGATATTGTAAGTAGTTGTCTTGCGTAAACTATATTTTTACATAAAACATTTCCATTTCATTTTTTGTGGGATCTAAAAAAAGAAATGGGCATGAATAAAATGCCTATTACAGGTACGGTATCATATCTTAGTGGTTTGTTTCACTTATAGATATTTTAATCATGACTATTTAGTGATGTTAAACTAACAAATAGGCCTAAACAATGCATTTGGATATATTTTACATTCTTGAGAATGGAATGGAACATATTGGTACATATCAATACTTCGTATAGCCAATCTGAATTCATACTTGTATCCACTTGTTCTACTAAACCAACCCATTTGAGGCCACGACTTGATGATACGTATATTCCCTCCTCTTCGATCATTCGGTTTCATCCTTACAAATCCATTTAATTATAGTCTTAGATAGATACACTGGGTTGTGGTCCTGTCATCAAGCCCATTGCGCCTAGACTCCATCACCCTTAGCGCCCTGAGCCTGGCAACAGTGTCACAAGAGACCAGTCCCTCTTATGAAGGACAGGATCTCTCCGAGTGTAGCCCATATGATATCCTCTGATTCCAGAAAAGCGGCACCCAGAGTCCTGTACCTAAGAGATGACAGAGCTCCACAATGACACAAGATTTGTATGGAGGTCTCCTCATCCTCCTCACAGAGCCTACATGTTTAGTCTTCTGTTAAGCCCATAATCTTCATATGTCTATAAAGAAGATTATATCCGGTCAGCAGTCCTGTAACAACCCTTATCTTGGTCCGATCACAGCTCAACAAAGCTCGGCTGTAACTGCGATCTGGTCCTTGAATAAGTGCACAAGACTGCCTGAGTCCGGTCTCGGTCCTTCATCTACCAGCTTGTTCCTCAAAGGTCCACCTTTTGGAAAGGGATTCCAAGGGCCGGCTTCGGTCCCAGAAGAGGGCCCTTGCCTCTTCCTAGCCAGAGCATCAGCCCTCTCATTTCCATCAATGCCAGCATGCCCAGGGACCCATATGAGTCTCACCTGTTTACACTGATAAAGGGTCTCTAGGATCCTCTGGCACTCCCAAACCAACTTAGAGCTGGTAAGTGGCACCATGATCGCCTTTATCGCCGCCTGACTATCTGAGCAGATGGAAACAACTCCTTCAAAGCCACCTAGACCCATTTCTTCCTGTGCGGCAGTCATGATTGCCATCACCACCGCTTGGAAGACGGTAGTATGGGCCCGAGAGGAACAGACATAACTTTCCGTACACCCCAGTGGCCGTACCTCCTTCTGTAAGTTAGCTGTCCGTAAACCTGATGCTTCCTTTGACTTGTGCCGGCTCAGTACTCCCCATCCACTCATCTCTGGAAGGAAAGCCCTAACCTGCTGTCAAATCTGTACCTAGGTGTCATTGAGTCTGTTCCCATCACAAGCAACGGGTCCAGACCAATGTCCCTAGATAGTATTTCGCTATGGAGTCCTGGTCGGCCAGGCAGCCAGCCACCAGTCGCCCTTATTCTATAGGCCTCTTTACAAGCTTCCCCCTTTACAAATAGATCCATAGGGTGGAGTCCAGTGAGGACCTCCATCGCCACCAGTGGGGTTGTTCTAATTGCGCCTGTAATTCCTAGGCAATCCATTCTCTGGCATCTATCTAATGTTAGCCTTGTACTGTTTTGTGCCATGGCCGACCACCAGACAACTGCAGCATAACATAAGGAGGGCTGAAGCATACTCGTGTATAGCCAATAAACCATCTTTGGTTTAAGGCCCAAACAGTAGTATTGACCCACCTACACGGACAGTGGTATTGACACACCCACTCTCCCACACTAGAACAGTGGTATTGTTTGGTATTGAGACATGAGCTACTTGTAATGGAGCTACTTATAAGTACGGTGGTATTGACCTACCCACCCATACACGTACGGTGGTATTGACCCACTCACCCATACACGTACGGTGGTATTAAGGCCCCACGTTGTTCCAATGGCCCTCCGACACGCCCAAAAAGCCACTCTGAACTTCCTGGCTTTTTCCTGTAGGTGCTTGAGCCAGTTTAGTTTAGCGTCCAGAGTAACCCCCATATACTTAACCGACCCAGTAGCTCTTAGCACAGTATTTCCTCCTCTTCCTCACAGTGAAGAGTACAAGTTCTGTCTTGTTAGGATTAACAGAGAGCCAATTGTTTCTACACCACCTTTCTAAGAATCTCAGGGCAGACTGGATAATGTTCGACACTGTGCAGGCAAACTTGCCAATGCCCAGTATGCACACATCGTCCGTGTATGCTTGAGCATATACCCCAATCCCATTTAGAACCTTTAGAAGTTCGTCAACCACTAGGGACCACAGGAGAGGGGATAGGACATCTCCTTGGGGACAACTGCTTCCATCTACAAGCTGAACCGTCGCGTCATTCAGAATTGCTTAAACCATTCTGCTGTGTAGGTAGGCCTCGATCCATCTGGTGATGGTACCACTGGCACCCGTCCTAGTGACAGCAGCGATCATAGACTGCAGGGAGACATTGTTTAATGCCCTGTGACTCTATGAAAACACCCATGGTAGCTCCTTCTGCCGAAAAGTCTCCACAACTCTCGTGACGAGCAACCTCAAGACCCTCTGCAAGAGCACAGGCAGGATGCCATCCGGCCCCGCACTCTTGAAAGGGGCGAAGCAGTCAACTACCCACGATCTTTTGTTCTGTAACAATCCTCTTTGCCTCACTCCAGTTCGCGTTCGAGGCCCCAGTACAAGCTCGCCCCACAGAAATAGGGGAGCTCGCCACCGGTTCCTCAGCAGGCTCCGGAAAGTGAGTCTCAAAGAGGAGTTGCAAAGTCTCTTCTTCAGATCTGGTCCACTCCCCATCATCTTTAATGAGGGTTCCCAGTCTTCCCCCAGGGTCCTTGGCCAGCACTTTGTGCAGCCTAGACATCACTGAGGTCATCTCTATAGAGATTCAAAAGTCTCCAGGATTTCCAGGAGAATCTACGAACTTCCCATCTGTATTCTCTTTGCGACTCCCGGTAAGCCAACCAGTCAGCGTCACTCCTGGATCTATTGGCCTTGCCAAAGAGCCTTCTGGTCCTCCAATTCGTGGGACCATCCTGGCTTCGAGTATCCCTTTGTGCCATCAAAGGGCAGTTGTTCTTATAAGAGGCGATTACGGCCTCTGTAAGGAGTGTCACTCTCTCCTTACGTTCCAATCCAGATTGAATCTGGCCTTTAGGAATTAGGCCCTGTCTGTCAGACAGTTCCTCCGAGTATGAGGCCCAGTCTGTCAGTCTGGGATTCCTATACAACCTTTGTGTTGTCTGGCCCTCAAGCACAAAACGAATGTATCTGTGGTCCGACAACGAGGCTTCCTGCGATACTTCCCAGTCCCTAATGTCGTGAAAAATTGCGGCTGAGGCCATAGTTATGTCTATAACCTCCCTCCTAATAATATTCGAAAAGTTTGGGAGATTACCCTTGTTGAGTACCAAAAGATCGGTCCCTCCCAGGTATTCTGCAAGAGCAAGGCCCCTCTCGTTAATGTCATTAATTCCCCAAACCTCATTGTGAGAGTTGGATTCCCAACTGACTAGCTCAAGGTTCCCACCCCGGCAGTAGTCAACCAACGCCACCATCTCTCTTGATGGTGGGCGGATCGTTCTATCGTATGGGAGGTAGACCGATACAACCACCAGTTTCCTCCCCACGCCATCACCTTCCTGCAGTTTAATTCCAATTGCAATCACATCTCCACAGAATTCCGGTATGTGCTAACTTTTTATGGGTGCAACCAAAATGGCCACCCGCTGTTTCAGCCCACCCGATTCCCCATAGAGGCTGTATGTAGGATTGTTAAGATCCTTGATGCAGTTATTCCGAATCCAGGGTTCCTGAATCAGAGCAACATTAACCCTTCCTTCTTTTATAATTCTAGCTAGTATAGTAGAGGCCTCAATACTATGATTGAGGTTGGCTTGTAAAAAAGTCAACATTTCCTCCAGTCCAGCACTTCAGTTCTCGGTCCCCCTCCTCCTCTGGGTAGCCCAGGCCTCTTCTTGCCTCTACATCGAGACGGTAGCTTTCCCTGAAACTCAAACAGAGAGAGTTAGTACCCAAAAAGTGGAGCCCTAACCCTACATCTATCTGAGTTCTTATCATCTTATTGGGAAGAGTTTCCTGCAGGCAGCATGATCATAGCCATACCAACTCCGTAGTAGAGCTTCCTCTGCGGGGCTTCCATGACCACCAGTGAGGCAAAGTCCACTGTGACCACAAGTCTGACGCTCGTAGGTGTCTCCTTGTGGTCCAGTGTCCTCCACAACTCAGTCTGGAGGCCTGAGATAAGATGAGAGAAATTTTTCAGATAAGTCTCTGTACTCGCCGGGAATTAATTATACTCTTAACTCTTCCATTTAAATATTTCACTTCTTTTAGCATTAATTAATTAAATATTTTCATGTGATCTAACTAACCTAAAAGGACAGAGATAAGAACCCTTTTATCTGTTCAAACAGGTTGAGAAAATGTTGTCACTTAAATAAATGAAGTTGCACAACAGTTGAATCTTAAAGTCTTAGTAGCGACAGCCAGTGTACATGTAGATTTTAGCCAACTCCTCCTGCTTCATGTGTCGTTGTTTTATTGGAATAAAGCAGCAACTTTGGCTGCATCTGAACTTGATGGCAGTGGACATTATGTTTTGGTTAACACCACTTTGACATTTTGTTTTGGTAAGAATATGCTTGCTTAATGATGATGATGATACATGCAAGTAAGGAGGTACCAGCATGTCTGTTTTCTGTTAAACTTGCAAAACACTACAATACCACATGCATAACACGATAGGACATTATCTTTAAGTAGGCCTATATAAATGAGTATAGGCCAGAAAGGACAAATCATGCTGTTTATAAAATGACCTTTAATAAAAATGACCATTGAACAAATACGAACGACTAACACTTTGTGCCTATTAGTCTATTTCACTTCCTTGTCAGCTTGTAAGTATTTTCATGATCTATAGATTTTGAAGGAAAAAAAATGATTTGTTGTGCCTGTATACAAATTTTGGTAATAGGGCTAGGCTAAGCAACATAATATCAATTTTTAAAATTTGTTAACCCCTTAAGCTTGAAACAGAAAATCATATAGATATTTTGTTCATTTTTGTCCTGATTTTTTTTCTAAAACATATACAAAAAATTATTTGTTATGCCAGTATACAAATCTATTTTGGTAATAGAGGTAGGCTAAGCAACATAATATAATTTTTTTAAATTTGTTAACCCTTTACGTGTGAAACAGAAAATCATATAGACATTTTGTTTATTTTTGTCATGATTTTCTTCATGATATTTAAAATAACAGGACGAGTCACCAGTTTACCACAGTATTACTGTGACTATGTAAATTGTGACAATAAACAATTTAATTTCGTATAGAAGCGAAGTTAAGGTAGTAAACAGTATTTTATAATAAAATTCTTGTTGATTGAGTACAAAATCAATTTTTGTTCAAGTTTTCTGTCACAATAATACAGCCTATAATTGTATAGGCTAAGCTAGTAAAACTAAATTAAAACTATAAAACAAACAGATTTAGTTGAGCAAAATTATTAACAGCGATGCAAAGTCACCAAAGGGCTGACACACAGTAGCCGGTCAGAACTCAGAATACAGAAATCTTTATTCATCAAGATGAGAATGGTGTCATTTACAATAAGTCACAATATTTAAGAGTATCTTGTATCAGTTTTGAACTCTTCCAAACTACATGCATATACGAGGTGAGGAGGCAGGATGTACAGCCTCCCATCCAATGCTGCTTCCTATTGGGAAACATATAAACTTATTAAAAACATTTTGAAAAACAACACCAATCGACATAATATTCTAAACAAAAATAAATTAAAACCGAGCAATTGCATGAAATGCAAGAATGTGATTGATGATACGCATATTCGCTCCTTTGTTAAATTATTCGGTTTCATACTTAGAAATCCATCTAAATATAGTCTTAACTCTTCCATTAAAATCTTTCATTTAAATGGAATGAAACCATTCCATAGGTGGTATTTTTTTGTTATAAACAGTAATGCTGTAATAAGTTGTCACTGGCAGTGAAGGGGTCTAATCAGGGGGTTCTAAAATATTAAGAACATTCAAGAAAATAATGTTTCGGAGTAGTGAATTTTGTACTATTATCTTTCAGTTGGATTATTAAATAATTTTGTTTTACAAGTATTGTGAGACTGAATGTTATAAATAATCGTTAAATATCAAAATTTACATAACATATTACCAAGTTAAAAATGTTTGTTGATTTTGATTCCATTCTAGCTAAACATTAGTGAACTCTTTTAAGTAAATATTTTGAATATGAATAAATGTGATTCTGCTGAAAATGTACAAAATATTTGCATCACAATGCTACAAAGCCATTACATAAGTTTCTCTATATTTAGCTATTCATTGCTGTTTTGAGTTTTGTTTTGGTGAGTGTCCCATTTACTGAACTGCTGTCGGCCCAGAAATTATGTGCACCTGAGTGTGAAGGTTGTTTTCTAAGGAATCAAGAGGACTATGGACAATCTTATCACACCATTGATTCCCTCGTTTAATTCTACGTTATGATGTCATATGCATTTTAAATTAGTTTATTTTTAATAATTTTTATCCTAGTAGGGGAAAAAAATATACCGGAATTTAAACTAGTTTTCACTGTACATAAAATTTACAACGTTATTACTCAAAAAACCTGTTAATGTATCGCATTTATATTTTAATAACTGGTTAATAGGAATTTTTTCTATAAGTTTTATAAATTTTGCAATTTTAACTTTTCAAGGAAAAACGTTATAAATTCCCTGAAACATTGTTTTCTTGGCTTCTAGAGGTTGTAAAATTAATTCCTCGGTAATGTTGTATTCCTTACAACATATTTAATTATGATACATTTACTGTCATATGTGTAAGTAAAAGTAGCGATTTTATGTTGATTTAAATCAATTTAAAGTTATTTTGTACTTCACTCGTTCAATAAAGTTCACACTTCACACATATGCCTGCAGGCCCTTGTGAACTGGTGAAGCAAGTTTAAAAAAAGTAACATGAAATATTAATAGATAATAAGTGTCGCAGAACTGAGATACCTGATCAGAATGAAAAAGAAATGACTCATGCCTGTAATCAAACTGCTGGGATATATTGCAATGCTTTAAAGTCTTGTCAACAAACCACATGTACCAAATTCTCCCCTAGACCCATAGGTATTTATAAATTTTCTATGATAAATCTACTTCAGCTGTCACAATTAAATAAATTGCACAATGAACTTCACGTAGGAGTCATTTATATAGGATTCAAATTGCTTGATTCCAAAAGATCAGTTGATGTAGCTAATGCCCAATACGTCGCATCACTTTCCACCACTTTCAGTAAATCACAAAAAAATACTACCAATTATTGTCATATGGCTAGTAATATTGGTCTCCGGAACATTCATGCAAAATATAGGTGACCAGTATTAGGAGGCTGCTGAGTAATGAGAACATCTTGCTTAGAAAAATGTTTGAGCTCGCACTGGCATGCATTGTAGGACTGATGATCTTAGATGGAAGCTAATTAACTCGTATAACAGTCAAATACATATCAAATAGGGTGGCAGTATTATGAACAATGGACAAAATCTTTCACGGCCAAGAGTTTCATTTTCATCCAAAGCAAATGAGCTCTTGAGATCAGAACTCCATAATTTCTTATAGTCACAGAGACAACACAGTTCAAAAGTTCTTTAGTTAGTTTATAAAAAACTTGAATTAGGGAAATACTAACGAATTTTTCTTTATGGTATTTAAATTTTGTTGTTTTTTAGTGTTCGGTCAAAAGATAGATGAAAATTATGTTTGTTTGTTTTGATATTTCTGTACAAGGTCTTAATTACGTGGCTTTATTTTAAATCATATTACTGCAAAAGATGTCATAAAAGTAATACAGAAAGTATATACCAATGTATTTGGCATGCCTCTGCCTTTAACATGTCCACTGCGAGTCACTTAGATCCTGACGATAGGCTACCCAGCGTTGGGACTATGTTCCCCTTACTATTCTTAGAACTTAGGCTTAAGCGGCCGGTGTCATAACTAGTGGGATGTTGGCAAGGACTGTAGTTTTGTCAAATAAAATTCCATGATTACTTTTTGTGCTATGTTCAGCAACAGCAGACTTTTCCGTATCTTCATTCTTAGTATGCCTTATATGTTCCTTAATTCTTGTGGAAATTAACCTCTTGGTTTCCCCTATGTAGACTGACCCGCAACTACAAGGTATTTCATATACTCCAGGCATAGCTAGTGGAATTTTATCTTTGACTGGCCTCAGAAAATTCTTTAATCTATTCGGTGGCTTGTAAATGGTTTTTATATTTTCTTTACTTAATAGTCCCGTGGCACATCCCCTGAAGAGGCTCAGTTGTCGGCCACAGAGAGGTTTGCTGGAGCTAAGGAATGGTTTGCTGCCAATAAGTTCAGTATTAACGAGGACTAGACCCAAGAAATAATCTGCAGCTTAAGTTGTAAAAACCCAACCAAACTAACAGAGGTTAACCTTCTAGGATTTACAGTTGACTCCAAGCTAACTTGGAATAGTCATGTTTCCAGGGTCTGCACCAAACTTGCTAGAGTGACCTACCTGCTTCGTAGGCTCAAACCTATGATCACCACATTACTGTGTATCACGCTCTATTCCACAGTCAATTGAGCTATGGTTTAATCCTGTGGGGATATGCAGCTGGCTGCAGTGATGTTCTCATTTTACAGAAGAGGGCAGTGCAAATAATCTCGTCTGCAGAGCACCTTGATCATTGTAGGCCTCTTTTTAGATGTCATAACATCTTGATTCTCTTTGGACAGTACATCTTCCTTTGTCTTGTCGAAGTGAAATCCAATCTTGCCTCCTTTGACTTGAGGGATGCCCTTCACAACCACAACGTACGTAGTGCTGCCAATATTAATGTTCCTTTCTGCAGACTGAACAAAAAGAAGGACACCTACCCAATTTTCGCAGTCAAACTCTTCAATCATCTGCCTATGGGGTTCAGATCCTTACCACTCACCATCTTCAGGGCCCATTTGAAGACTTGGCTCCAGCTTCATCCCTTCTATAGCTTAAGGGAATTTTTTGAGGAAGACAAAAGTAGCCTAAACTAACCTGGCGCCAACAAGTTATTGTAAATAATGTAAATAGTCAATTTGATGTATATATTTTATTGTTTAACAAGAGTTGTGATCAACTTAGAAATGATATTTGACGCAGTCAATCCAGCTTGCGCTGGTCAAAGATGAAGGTCCAGGTAATTATTCAGTAATTATTCTAAATACCAAAACAATCTCCAAGCATGTTTACACAATTGTACGTTCACACAATTGCACGTTTACACAATTGTACTTAATGTTTATTCACAAAATGTGCTACTTTTCAAATTCAATTTGTGTTTGTTGAAGTCAATTTCGGTGTAATTTACAATTTACAAATTACTTTTTGAAGTACACTGGAACAAATGTGAAAGTGAATTTAGACTACTAGTAAACAAGCGGAGCGTGCTCCCAGCGTCCGGCAGTCTACTGTCTGGATCCAGGTGACCTGCAGTGAACACGTTAAAAGCTGTCGGTCTATTGCCCAAATCCAAACGACCCGAAGTGAACATAGTAAGGGGAACTAGAATCTACAGTTTTCGGTGACAACCGCGTCAAGGTACTATCTACAATATTTACAAGATGAACAGACGTTTCGCCCATACTGTGATGTGGCATCCTCAGTGGTTTCTCTGAGACTGAAATCGGCAAGTGACCTTCCAGCTTTATAACAGGTGGTGGGGTGGGGACTGGTTGGCAGGTATGCTGGAGAGGGGGGCGGAGGCACGACCCACGTGACCTACGGTCATTTGCCGAAAAATCAATATGACTGACTCTTCCATTTTATTTCAATTTACTTAAAATGGGTTCTCATGTCTTTGGCAGCCGTATACTATCATCTTATTAAAATTATTTCTTCTTTTATATATTTCTATGGCTTCCCTTACGATTCTCAGGTAGTAATGTGGGATGTTGGCAAGGACTTTAGTTTTGTCAAATAAAATTCCATGATTACTTTTTGTGCTATGTTCAGCAACAGCAGACTTTTCCGTATCTTCATTCTTAGTATGCCTTATATGTTCCTTAATTCTTGTGGAAATTAACCTCTTGGTTTCCCCTATGTAGACAGACCCGCAACTACAAGGTATTTCATATACTCCAGGCATAGCTAGTGGAATTTTATCTTTGACTGGCCTCAGAAAATTCTTTAATCTATTCGGTGGCTTGTAAATGGTTTTTATATTTTCTTTACTTAATAGCCTGCCAATCTTTTCCGTTGTTCCCTTTATGTAAGGTAGATACGCCTTTTTTGAGGTATCCTTATCTTGTCTTGTATCTACTCTATTGTCTTGTTCTTTCCTCTTCAACTGTTTTAATGTTGAATGTAATATTTGTCTCTTTCTTCCAACTATTTTGGTCTGAAATGTGAATGGGTCGATTGATTAAAGTGTTTAAAACTGCATTCTTCTGTGCCGGATGATGATGGGAAGCAGCATTTAAATATCTATTGGTATGTGTAGGTTTCCGGTATACCGAGTGGCCTACTCGTCCATCTCTTTTTCTCACAGTTAAAACGTCAAGGAAAGGCAGACTTCCGTTATTCTCGATTTCCATTGTGAACTTGATATTAGAGTGAATAGAATTTATATGGTGCAGAAAATCATCCAATCTCTCTCTACCATGTGGCCACACAGCCCAAACATCGTCTACATATCGATACCATGCCTTTGGTTTCAAATCAGACGTTTCAAGTGCCTTCTTTTCAAATATTTTCCATATAAAGATTAGCTGCAACTGGTGATAGAGGTGATCCCATAGCTGCCCCCTCAGTTTGTTCATAGAACTTCCCATCGAAGAAGAAATAAGTTGATGTGAGGCATAGTTCAGCTAGCTCTGCAAAATCGTTGTTAAGAATTTCCTTGATTATTTCAATTGTTTCAGGTACTGGAACCTTAGTGAACAATGATTCTACATCAAAACTTACTAGTATGTCAGTATCTTGCAACTTCTGTTGGCTGATAAGGCTGATAAAATGTCTAGAATCTTTAACAAATGACTCAGTTTTTCCTACAACTTCACTTAGTTGTTTTGATATAAACTTTGCTAAATTATAAGTAGGTGATCCTATGGAACTTACTATAGGTCTCATCGGTATATTTTCTTTATGTATCTTAGGTAATCCGTACAATAGTGGTGGCCTAGGGTCAGAATTTATTAATTGTCCTTTTGTCTTATTGTTAAAATTAGGGTTTGACTTAACCAATTTTGATACACTTGAAGCAATTCTTTTAGTCGGATTTCTTACTAATTTATATGGACCGTTATTAATCATATCTTTCATTTTGACTTTATAATCTTCCGTCTTCATAATTACTGTTGCATTTCCTTTATCTGATGGTATAACTATTCTTGAGTCATCTTCTTTCAAAGCCTTCAATGCAACTTTTTCATCCCTAGAGAGATTAGATTTTGGCGGCCGAGCTTTCCTGAGCACCACTGATACATCCTGTCTAATCTCTTCAGCTTTTTCCGATGGTAAATCCTTTATCACTTCTTCTACAGAGCAAATAATATCTTCAGCTGGAATATTATTAGGCGCTACTGCATAGTTAAATCCTTTCATAAGTAAAGAAGTTGTGGGTTGATCTAAGGTATCTTCAGTTAAATTAATTATAATTTTGCTAACGTCCAATTGACTTTCTGAAACTTGTTTTTACAGTATTCATCTTGTAGCTTGCTATATTTCTTCTTGTGATTCTCTGTAGTTAGCTGGACAACTCTCAATGATTTATCTTTGTTGAGGTTTTGAACAATCTCCCAATCGGCTGAATTAAGGACACTTGATAATTCTTCTTGAAGCCTTACTAATTCATTATTAATTTTGAACAATTTGTGTCTTGTTTCGCCGATTTCCCTTCTTAGAATTGACATTTCTGCTTTTTTCAGGATACTTTTGATAGAACCGTTTATTTTGTGGTGTTTCAGTTTTACACAGTTGGTTAGATGTTGTTATCCCTGCAACGCTTCAGAAAAGCTAATCTTGCGATACTTTTACTGTGTTTTACATTCATTAATTCGTATATTCGTGTTTTCTTGAATATATCCTCACCGTAGAGGAATTTAATGTTAGAGCTTAAGCGGCCGGTGTCATAACTAGAATCTACATTTTCCGGTGACAACCGTATCAAGGTACTATCTACAATATTTACATGATAACCAGACGTTTCGCCTATACTGTGGTGTGGCATCCTCAGTGGTTTCTCTGAGACTGAAATCGGCAAGTGACCTTCCAGCTTTATAACAGTGGTGGGGTGGGGACTGGTTGGCAGGTATGCTGGAGAGGGGGGCGGAGGCACGACCCACGTGACCTACGGTCATTGGCCGAAAAATCAATATGGCTGACTCTTCCATTTTATTTCAATTTACTTAAAATGGGTTCCCATGTCTTTGGCAGCCGTATACTATCATCCTTATTAAAATTATTTCTTCTTTTATATATTTCTATGGCTTTCCTTACGATTCTTGGGTATTAATGTGGGATGTTGCAAGGACTTTAGTTTTGGCAAATAAAATTCCATGATTACTTTTTGGGCTATGTTCAGCAACAGCAGACTTTTCCATATCTTCATTCTTAGTATGCTTTATGTGTTCCTTAATCCTTGTGGAAATTAACTCTCTTGGTTTCCCCCTATGTAGACTGACCCGCAACTACAAGGTATTTCATAAACTCCAGGCATAGCTAATTTTAACAATCAGATAAAAGGACAATTAATAAATTCTGACCCTAGGCCACCACTATTGTACGGATTACCTAAGTACATAAAGAAATATATACGCGTGTCGGAGGTCTGCCTTTCCTTGACGTTTTTAACTGTGAGAAGAAGAGAGGGACGAATAGGCCACGCGGTTTACCGAAACCTACTCATACCAATTGATATTTAAATGCTGCTTCCCATCAGCCTGCCGGCACAGAAGAATGCAGTTTTAAACACTTTAATCAATCGAGCCATTCACATTTCAGACCAAAATAGTTGGAAGAAAGAAAGACAAATATTACATTCAACATTAAAACAGAATGGATATTCAATTAGAGAAATCAATAATACTATTGGAAAACAGTTGAAGAGAGAAGAACAAGACAATAGAGTAGATACAAGACAAGATAAGGATACCTCAAAAAAGGCGTATCTACCTTACATAAAGGGAACAACGGAAAAGATTGGCAGGCTATTAAGTAAAGAAAATATAAAAACCATTTACAAGCCACCGAATAGATTAAAGAATTTTCTGAGGCCAGTCAAAGATAAAATTCCACTAGCTATGCCTGGAGTATATGAAATACGTTGTAGTTGCGGGTCAGTCTACATAGGGGAAACCAAGAGGTTAATTTCCACAAGAATTAAGGAACATATAAGGCATACTAAGAATGAAGATACGGAAAAGTCTGCTGTTGCTGAACATAGCACAAAAAGTAATCATGGAATTTTATTTGACAAAACTAAAGTCCTTGCCAACATCCCACATTACTACCCGAGAATCGTAAGGGAAGCCATAGAAATATATAAAAGAAGAAATAATTTTAATAAGGATGATAGTATACGGCTGCCAAAGACATGGAAACCCATTTTAAGTAAATTGAAATAAAATGGAAGAGTCAGCCATATTGATTTTTCGGCCAATGACCGTAGGTCACGTGGGTCGTGCCTCCGCCCCCCCTCTCCAGCATACCTGCCAACCAGTCCCCACCCCACCACCTGTTATAAAGCTGGAAGGTCACTTGCCGATTTCAGTCTCAGAGAAACCACTGAGGATGCCACATCACAGTATGGGCGAAACGTCTGGTCATCTTGTAAATATTGTAGATAGTACCTTGACGCGGTGTTCAACCGAAAACTGTAGATTCTAGTTCCCCTTACTATGTTCACTTCGGGTCGTTTAGGATCTTGGGCAATAGACCGACAGCTTTTAACGTGTTCACTGCAGGTCACCTGGATCCAGACAGTAGACTGCCGGACGCTGGGAGCACGCTCCGCTTGTTTACTAGTAGTCTAAATTCACTTTCACATTTGTTCCAGTGTACTTCAAAAAGTAATTTGTAAATTGTAAATTACACCGAAATTGACTTCAACAAACACAAATTGAATTTGAAAAGTAGCACATTTTGTGAATAAACATTAAGTACAATTGTGTAAACGTGCAATTGTGTGAACGTACAATTGTGTAAACATGCTTGGAGATTGTTTTGGTATTTAGAATAATTACTGAATAATTACCTGGACCTTCATCTTTGACCAGCGCAAGCTGGATTGACTGCGTCAAATATCATTTCTAAGTTGATCACAACTCTTGTTAAACAATAAAATATATACATCAAATTGACTATTTACATTATTTACAATAACTTGTTGGCGCCAGGTTAGTTTAGGCTACTTTTGTCTTCCTCAAAAAATTCCCTTAAGCTATAGAAGGGATGAAGCTGGAGCCAGTCTTCAAATGGGCCCTGAAGATGGTGAGTGGTAAGGATCTGAACCCCATAGGCAGATGATTGAAGAGTTTGACTGCGAAAATTGGGTAGGTGTCCTTCTTTTTGTTCAGTCTGCAGAAAGGAACATTAATATTGGCAGCACTACGTACGTTGTGGTTGTGAAGGGCATCCCTCAAGTCAAAGGAGGCAAGATTGGATTTCACTTCGACAAGACAAAGGAAGATGTACTGTCCAAAGAGAGTCAAGATGTTATGACATCTAAAAAGAGGCCTACAATGATCAAGGTGCCCTGCAGACGAGATTATTTGCACTGCCCTCTTCTGTAAAATGAGAACATCACTGCAGCCAGCTGCATATCCCCACAGGATTAAACCATAGCTCAATTGACTGTGGAATAGAGCGTGATACACAGTAATGTGGTGATCATAGGTTTGAGCCTACGAAGCAGGTAGGTCACTCTAGCAAGTTTGGTGCAGACCCTGGAAACATGACTATTCCAAGTTAGCTTGGAGTCAACTGTAAATCCTAGAAGGTTAACCTCTGTTAGTTTGGTTGGGTTTTTACAACTTAAGCTGCAGATTATTTCTTGGGTCTAGTCCTCGTTAATACTGAACTTATTGGCAGCAAACCATTCCTTAGCTCCAGCAAACCTCTCTGTGGCCGACAACTGAGCCTCTTCAGGGGATGTGCCACGGGACATAATTGTTGTGTTATCGGCGAACAGTAGTATGTCACCCAGTAGACTGAGGTCGTTGATCATTATGAGGAACAGAAGAGGGCCAACCACGGAACCCTGTGGGACGCCATGTTTGGCTGGTAGAGGTTGGGATCTGGCTCCATTCACTGAGAAAACCTGAAACCTGCCACTGAGGTAAGACTCGAACATCTGGAGGACTTTGCCTTGCACTCCATAGATCTTCATTTTATTAAGGATAATACTGTGTGAGACGCAGTCGAATGCTTTCCTCAAGTCTTTACAGGGGTTGATGGCGGTTTCAATTGCTTGCATATTAAACTTTTTCTTGGCCAAATCTACGCTACGCCTGTACAAGCGCTTTGCTCTTAACTAAGACGAATATAAATTACTTTTGATTGCTATATCGTTACTTGCCTTATACCTATCATGTAATGCAACTGTAATATTTCTTAGCTTGGCTAACTCGTCACTGTACCACGTTTTGGGAGGCTTACGTACAGACCTAGGCTTTGGATGGCGGTTTACTTTCTTCAGGACCCTAGGTGGGAAGGAAGTATCAAAGGCATTCCTAAACTTTTCAAAAAAAGAGTTGAAGGCAATTTCGGGCTCATCATGTGCTACCACGGGATTCCAATCAACTTCGCTCAAGAGATGCTTAAAAAAAGGAAGATTTTCATCTTTGACTATCTGGATAGTGTCTTTCTGCCCGTTTTGGCAAGAAATAGGATTGTTGGGTCTGCTTATCGGTTCAAGGTTGGCGCTAAAGACTACTGGACTATGGTTGGCAATGACAGGATCTAGAATAGACACTGAATAGTCCCAGCTGTTAAGGGATGTTACAATAGTGTCCAAGCAATTTTTCCCATGAGTAGGTGTAAAGTTGGTGATATATATAGGCCATAGCTCTGGAGGTTATACTTTAGGGGTAGATAGGCTGCATCAGTTGTATTTCCAAACTTAATATTAAAATCACCTCCTAATATGATGGGCAGGTTAAAATAACTTAAGTAGGCTAAGCACTGATCAAGTAGGTTAAAAAACTTTCAATGTTGCCATCATGTGATCGGTAAAGTGAAACTACAATCACAGAGTAATCAAGTAGCTCAATGCCTGAGATCTCAAGAACAAACTCACTGTAAAACCTACTAAGTTCAAGTGGTCTGAAGTTAATATTTTTATTTATATAAATTGATACGCCTCCGTTCTTATGTAGAGTACGGTTAAAAGCTGAGGCTAATTCAAGGTCTTCAATTTTACTATAAAACTCCTCCTCACATTTTGTGAGCCAATGTTCACTCAAGCAAAGTATTTCTAAGGTGGATTCAGAAACCAACTGAGCTACAAGGTTAAACTTGGTTCTCAGACACTGGGTATTTAAAATGGCTAATTTAAGATAACAACTTACCGGTATTGTATGACTAGGTCTACCTGTAGGACGTACAGGATCACTTGTTGGTTCTTCAAGACTTAGCTTACCACTCCGCGAGGTGTCCTCAGAAATAAAAAACGCTTCAGAACAACGTTCTTCGGCCACAAATCACTTGTCATTAGTTCATCCTTTCTAGAAAAATCCACACCAAGCTTAAAGCTTGCACAGTATCCTTTGCTGTCCAGCTTCTCAACAACAAAATTTAGCCTAGGGAATGAAGTTGTAATAAACTGCTTCACAGACTCTTCACTTGTTCCTGACTTCAACCTACTAAGATGAAACCAGGCTTTTTTTGTCACCAGAAAAGCGATGGATTTTCACAGGTACCCACAACACATTGTTTACTAGGTCTAGTGGGCCTTTTTTCGTTCCTTGTAAGCTTAGGCCTAACTTGATTCTGTCCACTTAAATTATTGGATATGTTCTGATTAGGCCTATAGATATCCATAATAGGTTTTGGTGGTGCAACTGCATTTTTCTTTACTTTTTTGCTAACCACCTCGGACTAAGTAGTATTGTTCACTGTATCTTGGTTTAATACACTGGGCTGGGGAGAACGATGCTCTTCCACTTCGAGACGTTGATTATCCGTTGGTAAATTAATTTGAATCATTTTACTGTCAGACTGCTCCTCATTATCTTCATTTTCCAGGTGTCGATGTTGTGATTGCCCAATATCGTCGCCGACATCGTCTGTTACAACTTGTTCGTATCCACTCGATAGTATTCGGTTTGCGCATACCGAATTATCGGTTTCGTCAGTTGTCGATTTTTGGCTGTTCGTTGACGTTATTGCAAACTGTTGATTGTCACCTAACCTATTTTGACCACCAACCATAGAGTCCAACTTGTCATTAATTAATAAGTTATCCTGCACAACACCTTTCAATATGTCCATAATTTTCCCTATCTTATCATGAACATTCCGATAGTCAACAAGCCCAACAGCTTGAGTTTTTATTTCTAAGCATTCCGCTTTCTTCTCCTTTGCACACGTAGACATCACATCGAAGCAACCGTCACAAAACCACAACATTCTGACTTTTAATATCTTTACCGTTGCGTGATCTTTATCAGAGACGTTAACATTCTATATGGTACCACGACACATATTCTCCGTTGCATAATAACCCCTTATTATTTTCAAACACGGCTTTATCACAAGACCCACACACCGGCCGACGTCTACCACCTGGCGCCATCTTGGCAACCCCAGGCAAAATTTAGCGTTTCTCAGTAAATGTGTTATTTATTAATTCAGTTAGTTGGATTCTGTAGTCGAGGTATGCAACAGAATGTTTGCAGATACTTCCTATCTCAACACATAAATAAGGTTTTTGCCAGTAAGTATAAATTTCCTTTTCTAATTCCTCAATCTACTGCAATTTAACTATTGGATTGTGACTCATAGCGGAAAATAATTATATTTAATCTGTCTAAGATCTTAGGCATGATCATACTAAACATTGACTTGTATTTCTACAATTGGCTGATATAAGGTCAATAAAAATTTGTCAATTGTTTTATAAATATATTGGCTTATTAAAATATTTTTACATGTTTTCTGAGTAAGGCGCAAGAAACACTTGTTTTGATTCATCTGATAAACTGAGGATTCCCAATCACACTATGTCATCTTAGTTTTGACTGTAGGTCATGAAATTCCTTACCAATTATTTTGTCCAGTCTGAAAAGTCAACACTGATTTATGATGTCATTGAACAAGTATTAGATGCTGATTGAGTGTTTATGGGTGGCTTGTCTTGGATTTGTGATGGGCCCCCAACAACTGAATTCAAAATTCAAATACTTTGTAAAATGACATTTCTCAGCTCAAATGTGGTTTCTAAGAAAAATTTTATTTTTCAAGCTTCTACAGTTAAACTGAAATAAGCAACATATTAAAAGATGTAATTGTTAACCAATTTTATAAACAACTGCTAGTGGAATGTGCTTGTTGTTTTTTATAAAAAGAACCAGATTTGCCTAATTTGTTAATAAATATATACAGGTTTAGGCAAAAGTCTGGAATATATTTATTAATTTTAAAACTATTGAAAGAATTGTAATTAAACTTTATAGTTATGTACATGTCCCTATACCAAACATTTAGACATATTTCACTAGTTTTTTTGTATGGAATTGATCCACAAAAAGGATCATCAAAGGGTTCATAAACATTCACCTGTGAATTCCTTTGGTCTGAAGATGGGAAACATAGTTTATCAAAAGTGATTACTGTTTTGAATAAACACTAAATGTGGTATCTTGTACATTGTGCTGTATAATTTTACATTTGTTTGTAATTTCTACTAAGTGTATTAAGCTGATTTTTTACATTGTTTTTTAAGGACCTTAATTAAGTAGCATAATTCTTATTTTTTAGTTCAATTTCATTTTATGTTGAAAAGAGTTAAATAGATAATAAAAGTGTTGAATGTTGTAGGAGGTGTGAAAATGGCTTGTAGCTCCGCAGCCCTAGCTCTGGTGCTGTGGATTATTGTCCAGTCAGGAATGCCCGCAGTTATGGAGGCCGTTTCCACCCTCAGAGTGCCTGTTGACAACATCCAGTCCTACCTGAACAATTATGCTGGTCTGTAATTATAATTGTCGTATTAAAGTTATACAAGTAATCTGGCTATTGTATTTTTAGAACATTTAAATGATTTATTTAAAAAAAACTTTCTGCTCCAGTAAACAACTCACCTTTGAGGATTTTCAGGGTCTTGGATAGTTTTAAGCAGATCTTTTCAATAGTTTTTACTAATTTATTTACTTAAGCATATTTTTAAAAATGTTATTGACATTTTATCCTTTGGAAATTTAGTAAATATAAATTTAGTACCAAAACATACTTTTTAAAGATTAGGTTGAACTTCTAGATCATATGTAAAATGTAAATATGTCTTAGAACTAGTCGTTAAGTTAATCTACCTTAATATTTTCTAAATTACTGTACTTGAAAAAGAATCAGTTATATTCAGTGACTTAAGACGACAACACTGTTGCATTTATTAGATGAGTATCCATGAATTGTGTTTTCTCAGCTTGTGAGTTGTCATTAAATGTGTCATTAGTAATATTCTTGTTGTGGCAGGCTAGGATGTAAGTCTTGATAATTATCAAGATCAGTTTGAACAGTGCCTATAACTAAGTTGGTTGGCATCCTAAACTCAATGATATCGAACAATGCTAGTGATTGAGAGGTTGGTGCGGCAAGCTGTGGCTCATTACTATTGTTAATGCCAGCTTAAATATTATATTCTTGACAAAGAGTCAACATACCAACCACCAGAATTACTCCTAACTCTGCAACATCTATCGACTGCATCTGCACTGACTTTCACAGTCAGATAACTACAAAAGTCATCAGAGTTGGATTATCAAACCACAGTGCTGAACTCTGCATAGGTTGATTTCACCTACCGATTCCAAAAAAACACTAATGTTCGCCGGAGTTTCCAACATGAAAACCTTCAAGGACTTAAATCTCTATTAAAGGAGGAAAACTAGAGCGATGTCATCAAAGCCACAATGGCAAAAAAAGCATTTAAGAGTTTTATTACCACCTTAACCCTACATCTAGACGCAGCTTGTCTAAGAAAATCTGTGACCAAAAAACAAGAAGAGACCAAAACACTTAGCTGATAAAGAAGCAATAAGGCTAAAATATGAGGTATCTAAAATCACAAAACCAATATAAAATTACAGGAAATATAAATGACAAAGAAGAGGCAGTTCAGTGGAAAAAAAGTATATGATCAACGACTAAAAACGTTAAAACAACAAGCTGCTGCTAATCACATAAACAACACTGACAACAAGTTGAAAGCCATGTGGAAGATAATAAATAACACTAGAAACAAAAACTCAAAACAAGAACTTAAACTAGAAGTAAATGGTAAAGAAATAACAAATTCACTAGCAGTTGCCAACAATCTAAAGGAGTTTTTTGCCACAATAGCACAAGATACCTTAAAAAAAGTACCAATCTCAGACAGGAATCACATTTATATACCACCTCCGCGTATCCAGAATTACCTAACAAACATTCAACTGACAAACCAAGACGAAGTAAAGAATATCATAACAAATCTAAAACTAAAAGCATCATCTGGAACCGACAAAATCTCCCCCAAGCTGCTTAAATTCTGCATGGAAGAACTGACCCCACCCCTAGTTGCTATATTTAAAATCTTTTACTGAAGGAAACTTTCCTTCTAGTATGATAATAGCCAAAGTGTACCCAAAATTAAAAGCAGTAACTTCTTCCAAACTAGTAGAACGTGTAGTACTGAGGAGGCTCATAAATCGTGTATCTCTCAAGAAAACCTACTGACAAACAGTCAACACGGCTTTATTAAAGGGAAAAGCACTACAATAGCCTATGATAAAGTGTGGAGACAGCTTAGAGAATGGACAACTCACAACAGCTATTTTCTTAGACCTAAATAAGGCTTTCAACTGTCTTAGCCATGACCTCATACTGGACAAACTATCCTCCCGGGGAGTGACAGGTAAGCCAAGTAGTTGTTTTAAACTTCCTAAAATATCACAAGTAGTTTGTAGAGCTAAGAACTACAGTCAAGGGTACAAAACAGACGGTTAGGTCATGCCTTTTGCAAATAAATGGAGGTGTACCACAGGGTTCAGTATTGGGCCCTGTTCTCTTCATCTTATTCACAAATGACTTAGCAAAATACTTGGGGAGATGTCTGTACCCCCCTTATGTACGCAGATGACACCACATTGATGCTGAAAGAACAGTGTGATAACAACTTAGCAGTAACCTCCTATATTGCACTTACCATGGCCTTTCAGTAATGCAATGGCATTGACCTTCTGGTAAACCCAGAAAAGACCAAACAGCTTGCCCTGGGAAGAAGAGCGGCAGAAGTCCCAATAATTCTGGATGTACAAATGGTGATACAGGCTAATTTCTTAGGATTAAGACTGAACGAAAGGCTGACTTGGACTCCACATCTTGATGATTTGTGCAGGAAACTAAACACTGGCCTTTTGTAACCAGACAAATAAAATTATTAAGCAATCTTGACATTGCAAAAACAACCTACCACTCCCTCTTCGAAACACACCTAAGATATGGACTACCTGTATGGGGAGGAGCAGCCAAGACAAACCTACAAAGAGTACTTGTGATTCAGAAAAGAGCAATCCGGACACTAGCTGACATTGGACCCACTAGCTGACAGTTGTAGCCTTCAGAACCCTCAAAATATTAACTGTGACTGCACTATACACCCTTGAAGTGGTAATGCATGCGGATGGTGAACACCAAACCAGGAACTACAACATCCATTCCTATAACACCAGAAATGCAAGGCTGTACACCTTCCCAGCCCATCACCTGACGCTGTACGAGAAGAAACCTTCCTACATAGGGCGCAAGATATTCAACAACCTACAGAGAGAACTTCGACTCAAGAGGAGAAGGGAACTGAGTACTGCACTGCACACATGGCTGCTGGACAGACCTATCTACTCCATTGATTAACTTACCCAGAAGTCTTCACAACATCACTAAATACAGTACGACATTATATTTTTATAATTAGTAAATTAGGACACTATTTGTAATCTTGACGATTATAAATAAAGATGATTCTGATGGAATACATTAATTCAGTTGGATTATTTAGGATGTATATATGATTTGTAAATAAATGATAAATAAATGTAATAATGATACAAGTCAACAATGGAAAATCGTAAATAGCTTAACAGGTAGTCAAAAATCAAGTGGTGTTAAGAAGGTAATAATGGAGGACGGAGAATGCGTAGAGGATCCTACCGGTTAGGTTTGATTATAAATGAGTATCTTATCAGTGTGCATTCCGCAACTACTGATAATGGGCAACTGACCAAGAGTCAAACGCTATCTTCTCACCGAGTTCCTTACTCGTTTTTCTTATCAGATACAACCCCTGAGGAAATAGTTAAAGTTGTTCTTAGCTTAAAAAATAAGAAATCAACTGGTTTTGATAATTTTAATGTAAACTTGATAAAAAATATTGTATATAATATTTCTTCAATCTTATCACACTTAATAAATTTAAGTTTTTCAACTGGTACATTCCCACGATCCTTAAAAAATCTGTAATTGTTCCTTTATATAAAAAATCAAACTCTTTTCACATTGAAAATCTTAGACCAATTAGCCTCTTATTCGGTATTTTCAAAAATCATAGAGAAATGTATGAAATCTCGTCTTTTACAATTTTTAAACAAGTATAAATTTCAAAGTGACACTCAATTTGGTTTTACGAAGAGCAAATCAACAGAAGATGCTTTGGTAAACTTTGTTGGGAAGTTATATGACAGCATAAATAATAACAAGAACACAATTGGAATTTTTATAGACTTTAAGAAGGCTTTTGATTTAGTAAACCATAAAATATTAATTGATAAGTTGGAATCCGCTGGCATTAGAGGGACACCTCTAAACTGGTTTGAAAGTTTTCTTACAGGCCGGAGTCAAATGGTAAAAATTGAAAATATTTCAAGCCCCCCGCTAAGCATCGAGGCTGGAGTTCCACAAGGATCCGTTCTTTCGGCAAATTTATTTATTATTTATATGAACGATTTGCTACAGCAGAATTTCTATGGAAGTATTAGTGCGTTCGCCGACGATATTGCTTTTGTTTATTCACGGACAAACAAAAATATTTAATTTCAGCATATTAAAAGTGACTTAAATATATTACGGTGTTGGTGATTCAAAAACAAAATGTCTGTCAATGTCAATAAAACTAAACTTGTTAATTTTGATTTTAAAGAGTTAACTTTGAATAGACCTGTAATCTATCACAGTTAAACTTGTTGTGGAATTAACGAAGAAAATTGTAATTGTAAAATAATTGAACAAGTTGATAGTTTTCAATATTTACGTACAGGGTGACTTACGGGAAACGGATATTTTTGAAATGGCTAGTGCATGCCTTCGTTAAGTGGTGGGGCGATGGACGGTAGGTCATTCACTCCATTGCAGCTTACCATTTCAGTAGCAATGGAGCAGTGGACGACGGAGCATCGTGTTTTTGCGTACGATACGTTTGTTCGAAATGGTGAGTGTTATAACCACACAACGAATATTTCGTCGCCACTTCAATATCGGTCGGAACGGCACAGTTCCAAGTCGAAACACTTTGTTAAGGTGGGTTAAGGCATTCAGAACAACGGGGACAATATCAAAGAAAAAGCTACCAGGCCCTGCAAGAACAGCAAGGACGCCTGAAAACATCGCCAGTGTGAGGGCTGCAATAATCAGGAGTCCGAGTCGATCTGCACGCCAACATGCACGAGAACTAAACATGAGCCGTGATTCTGTGAGGAGGATTTTACGACTTGATTTGAAATTTCATCCGTATAAGATGCAGGTGGTCCAGCAACTCAACGTGGCGGATTATCAACAAAGAATAGAATTCGCAGTGCGTATGCAAGTGTTGTTTAATGGTAATCGTAATGCAGTACTGTTAATGAGCGACGAAGCCCATTTTCATTTGAACGGTTTGGTAAACAAACAAAACTTGCGTTACTGGGCTACTGAAAATCCCTGTAACATTCATGAAAAACCTCTCCACTCTCCAAAAGTTACAGTTTGGTGTGCGGTAGCCAAGTTTGGAGTTATTGGGCCGTATTTTTTTGAGGAAAATGGCGTGACGGTGACAGTGACATCACAACGCTACGTTCACATGTTGAATACATTTTTGAGGCCATACCTTCAGAGGCGAGGATTCAACGTAAATAATGTTTATTTCCAGCATGATGGTGCCACAGCGCACACTGCTCGCGCATCAATGGAAGTTGTGAGAAACATGTTTCCTGGAAAGCTGATTTCACGTTTTGGTGACGTACCGTGGCCGCCAAGGTCACCGGACTTGTCCTACTGTGATTACTTCTTGTGGGAGTATTTGAAAGAACGTGTGTATGCTCACAAACCCCGTAATTTATTGAACTTAAAAGACGCAATTACAGAAGAGGTGAATTTGATTGATCAAGACATGTTGACCCGAGTTTCCAATGATTTTCAACAGAGGCTGGAAACCTGTATTGAAGCAGATGGGCACCACATGACTGATGTAATTTTTAAAAAGTAACTTTCATGAAATGGTATGTATTAATCTTTATTTGTGTAACAATAAAATAATAGTATCTTGTAAATTAATTGTGTACTGCTCATTTCAAAAACATCCGTTTCCCATAAGTCACCCTGTATATGGCTTGACAGTAAGCTGTCTTGGAAAAAGCATACTGCTAATTTGATTTCTAAAATTAGATCAAGTGTTAGAAAATTTTATTTCCTAAGGAATTTTTGTAGTACTTCTCTGTTACCTACATTATACTATGGCTTGGTTCACTCCAGATTGCAGTATGGTATTGTGTGTTGGGGTGGATCATACAAGACCAATATTGGCAATATTAGGAAAATTCAAAATAAGTTTGTTCGTGTAATTCTGAAGCAAAATTCCCGCCAGTCTTCATTCGCATTATACTCATATTTAAAAGTACTTCCAATCCAACACTTATTTTGTTTTAAAACTTTAAAGACTGTTTTATATAAGAAGTGGCAACAAAGGATCTTCACGTCCCAACTATAATATTAGGAGTAACAATCAACGCATCTTTATTAAACCTAAGGTTAACAAAACTATTTTTAAACAATCTTTTAACTATCTTGGGCCAAATTATTTCAATAAATTGCCTCTTGAAATCAAGCAAATCAATAATGAAACAAAGTTTTGTCAAAAATTAAAACAATGGCTTTTCACGTTAGAACTAACAGACTTTATGAGCCAATCCATGGTATGATTTGTATTTGTTTTGAATATAGCTGAATATGTATATAATTTAAGTTGAACTGTAACCACTTGCGCTGCAGAGAGCTGTATTACCTTGATAATAAGCTTGCTGAACTGGACTCATTGTTTATAATCTTGTATTCATACTTGGGATTAACGATTAAAAATAATTAACGATTAAATTTAATCGTTACTTTTTCTATTAACTTTTTAACTTATTCGTTAGTTTTGGTAATGTTTAACTTCCAACTTTAACTAGTTGAAAATTTGGCTAACGGTTAAAGTAACTCAGTTAGTTTTTCAAATGTGATAAAAGGTGCCATTTCGTCCGAGGAATGTGGACTGGGGAGAAAGTATCTAAAACTCAGGTCAAAGACGATTGTTTTCCTCATCCCCCAATTGTCACCGACAAGCAAGGTCACTGTTTTGAAGACGCACCCCCTCCCCTTTACTCACATTTTACTGCCTTATAAATAAAAAAAAAAAAAACGAGTATACCATTGTTGCGGGATTGACTTTGTCCCTGGGGTGATCATTTCACTTGACTAGTTTATGTTTAGGGATAAAGTTGAGATATTTATTGAGTTATCTTGTTTTAAATCAACGTGTTGGGCCTAAGCTTGTTTATCTTTCACTCTAATACTATAATTTTACCTGTTTACCCATCTATCTGTATAATTAATTAGGAAAATCGGTTGCATTTTGACGTTAATGCTGTCAATACTTGATTAATTGATCATTACATATCTAAATTGTCCTGTTCAAAAGTAGTCGGGAAAAACCATTTAAATGGTTAATCAAATCAACATTTCCTAAAACTTTACTTTATTTTAAATTAGACTTACTAGGTAAAATCAATCCATTATATGATACCACGCAACAGAATAAACTATCTTCAAGATTGCAGAACATATTTCAAGTAACAATTGCTATATTTCGTTCTGTTTTCATTCTTTTGCTATCGGCACCGTCGAAAAGAAAAGACAATGACAATACTATCTTTAATATTAATATTAATAATGTTATCAATAGTAATTAGTTTTGTATTTTTTAATGATTTAGATAGTTTTCATAATTTTTAATTAACTTATTTCAGTAAGAATAAAACATGCACGCAGAATGGCAAATTCTTAAACATCTAAAAAACTTAATTGCTTATCGAAAATAGTACGAATAGATCTGCTTTCACTCACTTATAGAGTGAGTATATTTTGTTCAGTATTTGTTTACCGCTAATCCCCATACTTTCTTATCAGTGACCCTTCCTTATCATCTCCGGCCTGTTAAAAATCACCTAGAGTCAAGATTTCATGATATTATTTGACCTTTCTTATTATCTGCGACAATTAAAAAAAATGTTTTGTTATCGTGAATTTCCTATAAGATAGTTATTGATTTTTTAAAGTATAGCTTAAAAATGTAAAACTTTAATTTCAAAGACTTATGTCACTTTTTGTTAATAATATTAGAAATTAAATTAAATATTTAATCTTTAGGATTTCGGACAGTTATATAACAAAAATAACTGTAGAAATTGCTATAGTCTAATTAATAGTATTGTATAATAATGTATTATAAATAGGCCTATTTATCTAAGATATTATAAATAATAAATAGATATTACAGGTTAAGTATTTGTTTATGTATATTTTACTGTACCAAAACTAACTTTTAACTATCAATTTCAGTTAGTTTTCTAATAATTTAACTTTAATCAGTTAGTTTCAATTTATTCTAACTTTTAACTTCAATTAGATACTTTTTAAGAGTATTAACTTTAACTTTATTCAGTTAAAAAAAAATCATTAACTTTCCCAAGTATGCTTGTATTTCATTTTTGTTTAACCTAGCCACACTACTGGATAAGTGGCTAGGTATATTCACAATTATGTCATATTACAATTTGTATGATAATTTTGTGTGTGAATAAATTCATTATATCATATTTCATTATTTCATTTGTTCAATATTAAGTAAATTAATTTAGTAATTGAAGTCAATTTCTTCTTAGGTTTCTCATAGGGTAGGTTATGCAAGCTCTGTCCTTTTACTTAGTAATTTAGATAATTTTTTAGATTAATTTAAGTCAGAACTTGAGTTTCTGCTGATTTCACTATTGATAGAACTTGTTAATTACAGATTCTCAAGGGTAATTTTTATATTAAAGTGACTACAATCCTGTGCAAGTAACCTATTAGTTATTTTAAAATAGCTTATTTTTCTTAGTTTCAATCAATTATTAGGTTTAGTTTAGTATTTTGTGGTAATGATAGCACTCAGAAATCCGTATCTTTAAAAAAAATCATAAGAATCATAAATAAGTCCAAAAATAGAGAACATAGTAAACCACTTTTTATTAAGTTAAAAGTTTATATATACCATATAATTAGTTAAGGTTTTTAGTGGTACCAATATATTACATCTCAACGACAAGGCTCACACATATAATACCAGAAAAAAATCGATACAGTAAATTTATTATATTGTTGAACAGTCAGTTAGTTATGAGTTTGAAGGCGTAGAACTGTTTTTTAGGTATCAAAGGTATGATCAATAAATATACTTAAATAACACTTTTTAACAACTCTTTACTGATGGCTGTTATACTTATTTATTTTGTTGATGGATTTTTTAATTAAAAAGAAGGCTGACTTTTAATATTAATACATATTATGTCTTTAAGAGCATTTATAAATTATTTTTCTTATATAGCATGTTTATAATTTCGTGAATTTTTATATATTTCAATTTTATATTTATGTGTAGAAATATCAAATTAGTGATAGATTTTGAGACTTGGCATGATTTGGTCTGATAAGTAGAGAAATCTTTCAGAACTAACCATTCTTTCGGCTTATGTACTTTATAATCATAATTCATACATATAATTTCATATTTTAAAGTTAGTCAGTCTGTATTGTAGAAGTATAGAGGTAATAATTGTCTTAGCTCTTCGTTAATGAATGAAAATGTTGTATGACAATAATTTAATATTTATTTATTTATTCAAAGACTTTTATGAGATATTGATTGCTAGATGAGTGTGAATGAAATGTGTAATTAGATTTATGATACTGATTAACATCGTTAACACTTAGTATATGTATGAAACACAGTGGCTTTCTATATGGTGGTATACTACTCACTACACAATATGTACTGCTCACATACAATGTATATACCAAATTTTCATTATAACCCCATCCTTTGATATTTGTTCATCACTATCAATAACATAAATCATTGTTTTAATAAAGTACCACAGTTCTTAGCTTAGAGAATGTCCCTTTATTTGAAAGCTTATTAAGTGATTTTTTTCTCAATTTCAGAGTGTGTAGTTGTAGGCCTAAGTAATTACTTTAAATCAGAAGTGATTTCCTTGGCAACTGATCATTGGAAACATTAAAATGCCAAATAATGAATAATTTGATTCATCAAATGACCTTTGGAGCTGATAAGATAACGTAAATTACTGTTTTTGCGTTATGAATGGATTCTTGACCAACATTCATTTTAAATTTCAAATGTAGAGAGATGTGCATTGATGTACTTAGAAATTAAAGAGAAGCTACATTCATTCTTTATCTATATTTATTATTATTATTCAATGTCAATGCTCTTCATTGTGTTCTAGTTATTTCTTTAATCTGTCAATTACACATTCATCAAATTGATCCAAACAAGTTACGATATAATGCGCCTCTTTTAAAG
Organism: Stictocephala bisonia; assembly: GCA_035578905.1. NCBI lineage: Eukaryota > Metazoa > Arthropoda > Insecta > Hemiptera > Membracidae > Stictocephala > Stictocephala bisonia. The sequence goes on along the minus strand of JAQJVL010000968.1, from coordinate 255,260 downwards.
AAATGTTCACATATACAATTAGATTGAATCAACTCAATTGCTTATGACCATTATAAATATGGAAACTGTTCATACTTTTTTTATTATTCATTAAACTTTTAAATAAATATTTGTTGTATATATTTTAAACAAATTATGTTCCATACTGTAATATGAGTACTTATAAAGCTGGAAATGATAATGATTGACCAAGGAAATCACAAGTTCTATATAAGGAAAACTCTGTAAGGACTTTCATCTTTTTAACTAAACCTGTCAGAGTGATAATATTTAATAATTGTAAACCTATGCATGCATTAATTGGAATATATCGCCAACCTTTTAGTGAGCTCAAAGTACTTAAGAGGGCTCTAAACCCCCACGCTGAGAAGAGTAAAAACTGCTTTGCACGGTCCAAGATACTGCCTTTATTTACTGTCGTAAAATTATAAATGAAGTCTCTATTTAAAGATAAAGACATTTTTAACTAGAATCGCTTTTTTAAACTATTGAATTCTTTGTTTTGATTTTACAGGTTATTGAAGTTACCCAATATTCAAACTAGTGCCAAAATAAAACTAGAACTGTTATAGAAATTTTAAAAAGCGATTTTAGTCAGAAATTTATCTAGTTTCAATTTAGTTTTGGTTTCAGATCGATATCTATAAAGCTTTAGCCGCAATATAGGACCATGCAAATGCCTGCATGGTAATTTATTGCTAAAAAATGCAGTGATTCATGAGATCCAAGTGGCGAAAACCTGAACTTCTTAGTCGCGGATGGATTTTACTACTTCATTCATAAAAATCTTTCTTCATTTAACTTAACATCGATAGATGCAATATAGGCCTACGACGACTGATATCAGTGTCATTTACAGACTGATTTCCTTACTTAGAGTTAGTCCACTTACTTTTTTATGGCTAATTTCGTTTAAGTTATATTAAAATGTGCATTCCCATGTGGTTCCTGATATAATCTAACCACAAAGTAAAGCATAAAACGTTTATTCGTAATGACAGTGCACAATATTTATTATGGCATTACAAATACTGTAATAATCATCTATAAACAACTTGTCTATGAAATAAATCATATAAATTACATTAACGAATGCGTACAGTGGAAATATTAATTCAATAATTCCAGCTTTATCAAAGCAATAAGTAATTCTAAATCACTGTCTCTATTGACCTTTATTTTATTTTTTTAAATATAAAAAAGGTAATGTTAACTTTTAACTATTAATTTATTATAGTTCATTAATATTGTGGTAGAAAAAATGCTAGGTCATTTATTTGTACTTATCTAAGAAGGTAACTTCGAAGCAAATATTTTTCCTAAACGGTAACAAGGACAGAAAAATATGACAGATGGGGTACGGGGCGGAGCGGCAATCCTTTTGAGAACTTTGAAGTAATGGGGCGCGTTAGTGTGTGGGAACCTCGTACCACTTCCGGTGTCTTCCGTTGAGCAGCCAATGAGAAGGCTTAGGACGGTGAAACTTGACATAAGTGATATTTAAACATTGTGCAATGTAAAGAAGAATAAAAAATAAAAATTTTAAAAAATATTTCTTAATTAGCATAGTATGTGTTGGTAGATGAATTTAATAAAATATTAATACAAACTGAACAAATATGGTGATCGATTAAGGTAGACGTGGTTTACCGAAATCGATCACCATAACTTTCATAGAAATAATACTGGTTAAATTACCTTTTTTCCTGTCAACAGTTCTTCAAACATAATCTGCTATGTACATTTCGAAGCAAAGAGCTTCATCATCAGGCTTTCCAAAAACGTCACTATTTACATTACACTAAACATTAAAAACATTTAAAATATAAACTATAAACATTTAAACATATTAACATAGCACATTTGCCGGCCGGCGATAGACACCAACTGATGACCAATCCAAATGTGCTATGTTAATATGTTTAAATGTTTATAGTTTATATTTTAAATGTTTTTAATGTTTAGTGTAATGTAAATAGTGACGTTTTTGGAAAGCCTGATGATGAAGCTCTATGCTTCGAAATGTACATAGCAGATTATGTTTGAAGAACTGTTGACAGGAAAAAAGGTAATTTAACCAGTATTATTTCTATAATATAACAGTTCTGGAGGCTAATAAAACAAAATGAATAAATAACTTTCATAGCCTACATATTGCACTTATTTTTTATTAATACAGTATAAGTATTATACTGTATGAAATTTATATTGTGTGACGTTCACTTGTGTATTGAAATTGTTAAACTATTATTAAATTGCTCAAATAAGATGTTAATATCAGTTTGTTTTTGTATTAATTTAATGCATTTTCAATTACTTGAGTATCCACTGACCTAATTGAGTAGCTCGTGATCAACTTGTGGCAAACACACTGATCAACTTGGGTAGCCATCGTGATGGAATTGGCTAGCACTCGTGATCAACATGGCTAACACTAATGATCAACTCGGGTAGTACCCATGATCGTCTTGGCCAGCCTACGCATGAACTTGGCTAGCACTCGTGATCAACATGGCTAACTCTAATTATCAACTCAGGTAGTACCCGTGATCAACTTGGCCAGCCACCGTCATGGACTTGGCTAGCATTTGTAATAAACTTAGCTAACATTCGTGCTATAGTAAGTTATGGAAAACTGACAAAAATAAAGTTGTCATCAGATCGACCCGCCCTTACATGTACAGTGGTATTGACCTGCCTACCCATACATGTATTTACTGTTTTGTAAATAGTATTCTGGTTTTAATATTATTATTTAACAAACGTAAAATATAAACTTTTATCGTATTATATACTGTATATTACATTATTAAATTAGAATAGGACTATTTTCTTTATTTTATTTTTTTATTTTATTTTTACTACATTTATTGCACATAAAATTTGTACTTGTTACAGAGTAACTCAAACTGGTGCATAGTCAGTGGTAATATTATTATTATAACTATTTCAATATTATCATTACTTAAAAGTGAATATAAATATACATACATTATGTTATAAAATTAATGATGGAGAAAGTAAAATGACACACAATCAACATATAAACATCTTAAAACAAGACAATGAAACACATCATAATATTAAATTACCTAAAATTTAACATTAAAACGTTCAAAAGGACAACATCAAGCACATTCAAGAAAACAAAAATGTTCCACAGGGTTTAGTTAAAATCTTTATCTTCTAACATTTCCTTTATACTATAATAAGCCTTTTCCATCAAAATGTCTTAATAAATTGCTGAGTTGAATATTGGTAAGTTGCTTAGTTGATTGATTATTTTACTATATATCTTTATTCCCATATAAAGGGCTTTTTTCAAATTTGACTAAATTGTAAACTGGATAACTCAAAATTTCGTTATTTCTTGTATTGTATCCATGATTTATTTTAAATTGACTGAACATTTCTGGATTTTTGTGGACAAATTTCAAAACTTCTAAAATGTACAAACAGGGTAGGGACAACATTTTACTTTGACGGAATAAAGGACGACAGCTAGATCTGTAATAATTACTTACTGTAATAATTACTACAAGTTAATACTCTAATCAATTTTGTGTGTGCTATAAATACCTTATCAAAGTCAGATGAGGAACCCCATAATATAATACCGTATTTGAGAATAGATTGTATGAAATGAGTTGAAAAATGGCTTTATTGGAGGCGAAGTTAGGACTATAGAGTCCTCTCTACCACTTAAACTCAGATAAATAATACAACTTGAAATAGATAACATAAAATCATATTAAACTCTACGCAATGCAATATAAGACTATTTTATATAAAAATAAACAAAAACTAAAAGATTAACAAATCTAATAAAGTTAATCAATACAAAAGAAATTGGCACTAACTATTCAAATTTAATAGTAAAATTCAAAAGAAAGAAAGAAAAAACCCTTTAAAGACACTCACCCATTCATACCTTACTCACAACCCACATAGCCCCCCCGCAAACCACCAGCCCACCGCCACTATAGATCCCGCATCAAATGACCTTTAACTTCCACCCTGTAACGAGGGTAATCTTCGATTATTTTGATGCTGTCAGGGAGCGCATTCCAAAGGCGACAAGCTGTTACAGTGAAAGATTTGTTATATAAAGTAGTACGATGTACAGGGATTGATAAAACCCTGACGAGTATTTCTAGAACTTATTTCGTTCATGAACCTGAAACGCTCGGACAAGTAACTGAGAATTTTTGTTTTTAAAATCTTGTGAATCAGTAATAGTAAATGATACTCACGAAGCTGTTTAAGCTTCAGAATAGACAGTTGGTTGAAGAATGGCGTAACGTGATCATAACACTGTGGATTGAAAATAAATTTTATACAATAGTTCTGCGCACGTTGAAGCTTGTCCGAGAGCTTAACAGTCATGTCACTAGTTACGATGTCACAATAATTAAAATGAGGCAAAACAAGTGTCTTGACCAGCATCACTTTAACGTTAAATGGAAGAAAAGATGCATAACGTTTCAAACAGTGAATGCCAGCAAACACTCGATTGCACGTAGTCATAATCTGATCAGTCCAATTCAAAGTCCTACCCATGACAAGACCAAGATTCTTTATTTTGTCACAATAATCTAAAGTAGAGTTATTTAGTTGAAGCTTAGGAAATATATCAATATTAACTTTAGAAATTAGTCTTGGGTGTCCAATGACAATTGCTTGTGTCTTTTGTTCATTAAGCTTTAATCCATGTTTCACGGCCCAAGAAGAAAGTGCATCGATGTCACTGTTTGTTCTAGAAACAGCTCTTGCCATCTCAGTAATAGAGAAGTGTTGATAGATTTGCAAGTCATCTGCATATAAGTGGTAGGAGGAATATCTTATGTGATCTTTAATATCATTTATATAAAGGATAAACAGTAGTGGACCCAACACTGAACCCTGAGGACTCCTCTAGAAACATGTCTCCATTCAGACATACCATCATTAGTTTTTACACACTGCCTACGGCCAGATAGATAGGACTCGACCCAGCCAACACTACCATCAGTTAGACCATATTTTTTTAATTTTATTGTAAGAAGAGGGTGATAAACACAATCGAAAGCTTTTGAAAAGTCAAAAAGTGTTAACAATGTAAGCTCTCCATTGTCCATAGCTGCACAGATATCTTCTGTAATTTTAAGAAGAGCTGTTTTAGTACTATGAAATTTACGGAAACCAGATTGAAATTTAGATATTAAATTAAATTCCTCAATAAAATATGAGAGTTGCGTATGGACAATTCTTTCAAGAAATTTGGAAAGAGCAGGGAGAATACTAATGGGTATCAGATCAGATGGTGATACAGGATTCGCAACTTTTTGAAGGGGACAAACTATAGCTGATTTCCATGCAGTTGGGAAGATGCCGGTCATTAAGGAAGTATTGAAAATAGCAGTGATTATTGGAATTGTAATGGGTAAAGTTATCTTTAAAAATTTAATAGGAAGACTATCTGCCCCAACTGCATTACTAGATGTTCGCATTATAGCCTTCAGAACATCACGCTCAGACACTGTTTTAAATGAAAATTGAATTTCAGGTATAACAATGGGAGAATTCAGAGAAGCTCAATAGAGTGGTTTTTGGCACCAGAAACATCCATAGGAATATTTACAAAAAAAGTCATTAATAATATTGAGATCGATATTGATGAGTTCAGGTTTATTGGGTTTTCCAATTCCCAGCTCCTTAATTTTGGACCATGTAAACTTCGTAGACTTAGAGTTATTAAGTGAATGGTAATAGTACCTAATCTTAGAATTGCGTATTTTTTGTTGAACTTGATTTCTTAGTTTTTTATAGACTGACCAGTCTTCCTGTGATTTAGTTAGATGTGCCTTACGAAATGACGAGTCACGTTGCTTCTGCATTGTTCGAATACTTTAATTGATCCAGGGAGCAGGTCTTTTGGTTAAGCGTTTAGTGATAAGGGGAGCGTGATGATCCAGAAGGCCAATAAGCAGGAAATTAAACTGCTGAACCGTAGCGTCTACATCTGATAGTAGAAGGATATCTTGCCAGGGCAATGACAAAGCATCATATAAAACAGAATTACAGTGAGTGTTTTATAATTCCTGTATGTAATAAAATTAGCTTTTGATTTAGGAGGACAAAGTTTGTAAACAAATAGAAGTAGGTCATGTTTAGAAAGACCTGGAGCCGGAAGCTGTTCGTGGAGTGCGACTAGGTCAGGATCACTAACCGCCATGATATCAAGCCAAGTGGCAGCCGTGGCAGTGTGATGTCTAGCTTGTAGAGGCAATATAGTTAAGTTAAAAGAGTTTAACATGTTTTCCTAACATGTTTTCCAAAAAGGTCTTGTCATGAGTTGGAGGCCCCATTAGATTAGTATTAAAGTCACCCATAACAATAACATGACTGCAGAGAGCCATGATATCTAGCAGTGCGTGTTCATATTCCGCTAGATACCCAAGATTAGGTGCCCTGATTGTATGTATGAATAATAAACTATCCTACATGTTTCCCTTGAAACTGAATCTACTAAAACTCTCAGAGCAAATTTAAATGAGCTTAATTTACTAACCAGACCCTCAATGTGGGTTTTCCAATTCAATTTATTATCAATTATGACACCTAAAAATTTATGAGAATCTACAATATTGAATTTTGTAAATAAATGTCATTATTTAAACTATTCCTTCTTTTAAAATTTATTATATTAGTTTTTTTGTTTTGTTAAGGAGCAACCCATTTAAAATAAACCAATTATTTAAGTTATCAATGGAAGTATTCAGTAAATTTTCTAAATTAAAAGCTGTATTTGCTTTTAGTAAGACATTTGTATCGTCTGCAAACAGTGTATACATGTTTGGCAAATCTCTAGGCAAATTGTTTATATAAATTAATTAAAAACAATGTTGATTCCAGAATAGAGCCCTGTGGGATGCCAATAGTTGATTTCCTCCATTTAGATTTAGAGTAATTGAATTTCCCAGGTACAATTGTTCTCTGTTTTCTTAATAAACTCATATCCTTTAAATATGAGTTTATTAAGTTTAAAGCATCCCCTTTTATTCCCATTCCATTCATCTTTGCCAACAAAGTTTTATGGTTCACACAATCAAAAGCTTTGGAGAGGTCACAGAATATCCCAGCGATATTCTACGCCTCATCCAGGGCAGTTAAAACTTGGTTTACAAAGGTCACTAGAGCCAGTTCAGTGTTCTTATTTTTCCTAAATCCAAATTGTTCGTTACACAACAAATTATTACTTTCAAGATAAATAAATAAATATTTTATTGTAGAAACATTTCACAAAATGTATTACAAGCGTCAATACAATTATAACTAATTAAAAATAAGGAATTATCTATTCAAAAACCAATTCGAAAAACTCTTCTGTATTATACAGACAATTTTTAGTAAGTAAATTCTTAATTTTATACTTAAACTTATCAATAGGCAGCATTTTATAATCAATAGGAAGAAAATTAAATAATTTCAATGATACATACATAAATGTTTTTTGTGTTTTGGTATAATTACATCTAAAAATACTTAAGTTATTCTTAAATCTAGTACAATAGTCATGAGTATCACCAAGTTTTTCTAAGGTTACATAATTTTCTTTGGCGTACATTAGACATTGATATACAAATAAGGAGGGAAGACTCATTATACACAATTCAATAAAACTAGACTTTCAACTACTGCGGAAAGAAAGGTTACAAATTAATCTAATAGCTCTCTTTTGTAATTTAAACAGCTTATCTGCAGATGACTGATGACCCCACAATAAGGTACCATAAGATAAAAGACTGTGAATTTGAGCAAAATATACCACTCTAAGGACATTTAAGCTCAAACAAGACCTTAACCTTCTAATTAGGTAGATCCCTTTGCTAATTTTGGAACCAATATTTTTTATGTGACTATCCCAAGTTAGTCTAGAGTCAATAGTAAACCCTAAAAAATATACACAATCCTCTTTACTCGACAACATATCATTGGAATAAGACAGATTCAACTCTTGAGTTTTATTGGTATTTAAACAAAGCAAATTAGCAGAACACCAGTCCTCCACAATATTTTCAATATTTCTGCTCATAAAGTTTAAGTCTAGTTGAGATTTAGCGTTAAAACAAATGTTAAGGTCATCAGCAAAAATGTAGCACTCAATATAGGGACTGCAGATGTTAAATGGAAGATCATTGATGTAAATGATAAAGAGAATAGGGCCTAGGATTGAGCCTTGTGGAAATCCATTCTTTACCTGCAGAAAACTTGAATCAATCATGACAAACTTTTTGAAATCTACAATTAAGATAAGAAAGAATAAGAAGTATAGCTTCATTATCGAAACCATACAATTTAAGCTTTTCTATGAGTAACGTGTGTGAAACCGTATCAAAAGCTTTAGACAAATCATGTAGCTTAACATTAAGGGAGACTTTATTTTCCAGTTTTTCCAGACAATTATTAATAAAGGAAATGGCAGCCTTAACAGTACCTAATCCTGATCTATAGCCAAACTGTGAGCAGTTAAATAAGTTATTTTGTTCAAAATAGCATACAATTTGACTATTTATAACTGCTTCAAATACCTTAGAAATTGCAGGTACTATAGATATAGGCCTATAACTTTCAAAACTTGAACGGTCGCCCTTTTTATACACAGGTATTACCTTCGCATACTTAAATTCAGCTGGGAAAATAGAGTGTAAGATACAATTATTAATAATATGTGTGAAAGCTGCAGAAATATAACAAGAACCATATTTTAACATCACAGAGCTTAGACCATAAATATCTTCACATCTGCTATTTTTCATATTACAAATGACCTTCTCAACATATTTTATTTCAACTAAATGAAATTTGAACCTACAACTAGGTTTATATAGCTTATTAACATAGTATAAAGAAGTAAACTGACAAGGACAAGATGTAACTATTTTCAAAATCTCTTCAACCTTATTAATGAAAAAATTGTTGAAGCCAGAGGATGATAGAGATGGCTCACAACAACCTAACCTGTCTTTATTGCTCCCAACCTTTTTTCACAATGTCCCACATTGCCTTTTGACTTATTAGTAGCATTACTAATTAAATTGTCATTCATTGTTCTCCTTACATCTATCACTAACCTACTAAGTTTTTTCTTACAGTTTTTGTACATGATCTTAATATCAGAGGAACCAGTGCTAATGTAATAGTCATATAGCATATTACATATCTCTTTCCCTCGAGTAATTTCAGGGTTTGTTACTTTAGTTGGTTTTGGTCTGGAAGATTTATTGAAAGATTTTATAGGAAAGGATGTATTGGCTACAGAAGTGAGAGTAGATATTAACCATTTTACCTTTTCATCAATACTGACACAATTGTTATACAGATGATACCAGTTTATCTTTGAAAGTTCTTCTTTAAAATGAACAACAAAAAACGGGAACTACCTGAAAAAGTCTCCAAAACACTTAACTTCCAGGTGATTGACATCGTGGGAGATAGTCATGTCCGACACCTCGCCGGTCTGCTGCAGCAGCGAGTGGCATCAAAAACGAGAGTGAGTGCCATTTGTAAGCCAGGGGCCAGGCTGCCGGACATTACGTTCAGCGATCCACCACAACCAAGCAGCTGTAGCGTCTTAATCGCGGGCGCTAATGACATTGCAGCCGGCGAACACCAGAGAATATATAAACTCCTGGAACAGCGCATCATCACCCAAAGGTGTAACTCAGTCAGAGTTGTGATCTCGACTGTGCCTCATCGCCATGCTTACCTGCAGACCACCCGGTGAATCAGCAGACAGCCCTCGCCAACTCCTTCATTGAAGAGCTGTGCATCAGATACGAAGGAGTTGAGCTTCTAGATTTCAACGCCATCGGAAGACACTGGTTCACCCGTCATGGCATGCACCTCCGTATGCCGGGCAAAAAGATACTTGCTGACCTGCTGGTGAGGAGCCTGTTGAAGATGAAACAGGACAGATCCGCCTCTAAGCTAGTCATTGTTCCTGCCACTACTCCCAAAGGATCACCCCTGGTACCTGTGGGCTGCTGTCGTATGGGGACAGCAGAAGACACATCTCCGGATGTTCCATTGGCGGTCACTAGGCAACACCTACGCCGAAGCAGTGACCAGCAAGCCAATTACTAGGCCAACTTGTACAAAAAGTCATAATACCAGTTTTTTAGGGACATCACTTACCAGCGACGAACTAAATTGACTGACAGAAAACAAACAAACTACAAATTTTGCAATCAAGATTCAATACGACTGCTTCACCAAAATATGCAAATTGCCACCAACAAACTGGACGAAATTCAACTCATGTGTGAGGAGCTACAAACAGACGTACTTGTAGTTACTGAAAGCGGTTTCAACAACGAAAACATTGAACGTTCCCAAATTCAAAATTTCAAACTTGCCAACGCTTATTGCCGACAACTGTCCAAAGGAGAAGGGGTCGCAATTTTCGTAAGGCAAAATTTGACCTTTGACATCTTCACACTCAAGGAAACAATCGAAAAAGATTTTGAAGCAGTCGGAATCAAACTTCATTCAAAAAATTCAAAATTGGTTGTTATCGGAATTTATAGGTCACCTAGCGGAAACAAAAAAAATTTTTTTCCAAATTCGAAGACTTGCTGACTGACTTAACACGCGAGCACACGCACCCGTTAGCAAATTGCCGCACCAATAGAAATGCGGGCAGATCTTTGGGGCTACTGAGCGAGTTGAGGTATGCGGCCAGCTCATCCCTCCTTGCCCCTCCCTCGACAAGCCCTTGACTTTCGCCAGTTGGTCACGGACCATTGGAGTGAGTAATTCAAAGTGTTTGTGTGTCGTGCAGTGAATCGTGAGCAATTTGCTAATGCGCGTGCTTTCACGTTCTAATTAATAAACATTTCATATTACTTTTGTACTTATGTAAAATAAATGTTTTTTACTTGTGAAATATTCAATTATAGTTTTTTTACCCGCAAACCTTTTCCCAATAAAAGCGGCAGTTTGCTAACAGGGCGTTCTACCGCGTTATGTTTGAGATTTTTCAAAGTACGGCAGTTTGCTAACGGTGCGTGTCCTCATGATGGTATTGAGTTATGCCATTTGCAAACGATTTGAATTCAATTTTTCTTTCAACTAATATCATAGATATATATGAAAGCTACACCTAAAGAAACTCAAAAGGAACCAACTATTTTTCAAAAAAATTGTCACAACAATAAATATGTAAACCAAGGCATTAGGGTAACCTAAATGCTGTGTGAGCAATTTACCGTCGCGCGTGCTGAGACGTCACAAAAGTGGTGCGTGTGCTCGCGTGTTAACCAACAAATATAAACAGGACTATGTCCTTATGGGTGATTTTAACATTGATGCACTTAACATCAATCATCCATCTACAAAACGGTTATTCGATTTGTTAAGGTCGTTTGGACTCAAGTTGTCAGTCAAAACACCAACCAGAGTTACGGCTACAACACAGTCAGCAATCGATAACGTCATCACAAACCCTCCAAGTGTCGCAGTTTCTGTGGTCAATACAGCCATTTCGAACCACTACGGCCAAGAGGCTATTATTAGTGGAGCACAAATCGTAAGGGAGCCAAAAATTACAAAAACTATAAGAGACACAAGGCCAGGAAACATAGCTCTCCTCAACGCTTGTCTTTCCAGAGAGACATGGGATGTATTAAATCCAACTCAATGTGTAGAACAGCAATTTAGATTTTTCTCAGACCGCCTTAATTACTATCTTAATACGTGATGTCCTACAAAAACAATCGAAGTTCGCCCCAAAAAGGCGAACAACAAATGGATCAAAAAAGGAATTTTAGTCTCAAGAGAAAAACTCAAATTTTTCTCCGAAATTCAGAAAACAACTTCAAACGAAGTTTTTAAAATTTTTTTCCGGAACTATAAAAAAATTTACAAAAATGTTATTCAAGCTGCTAAAGCGTATGATGTCTCCAAATCAATAATCTCGTCCAAAAATGTTTCTAAAACTGTTTGGGACATCATTAACAATAAAAATAAGGTACAAAAACAAATAAAAATAAAAATCGGAGATAGGCTTGTGGAGGATGCCGTTGAGGTTGCGAACGAGTTCAACCGATTTTTCGCGTCGGTTGCTTGTGAGCAATCTCCTTGTCCATCCCCCCCTAAAGTAAACCCCCCACGCATCCAGAGTCCAGTAACTTCATTGGCACTGGCTCCAATGAAGAGCTCGAAAAAATCATCCAGCAGCTCCCAGCCAAAAAAACAAACGATATTAACATGATGTCTGTATGGCTCATTAAAAGATGCTCAAAGCATATTGTGGGACTATTATCTCAAATAATCAACTTGTCTTTTGAAGAAGGAGTTTTTCCCTCGCTCCTAAAAATCGCTAAAGTAAATCAATTTTCAAGAAAGACGATCCCCACTCTATAAACAACTATAGGCCTGTCTCAATTTTGCCAGTTCTAAGTAAATTATTCGAAAAAGTCTTTTTGGTAAGAATGCTTCAGTTTTTAAACAAACACAACCTGCTTTCTGAAGATCAATTTGGCTTCAGAAAGGGTAAATCGACAATTGACGCTGTCGTGAGTCTAGTCGATCTGGTTGTGGAGGGACTAGAAAGTCGAAATTCCACATTAAGTGTGTTTCTCGACTTATCTAAAGCATTCAACTGTGTTGACCATGCTAAACTGCTTGACAAACTGGAATCTCATGGCATCAGAGGATTCACAGAAAGTACACACACATGCACACGCGTACGTTTACGTGTACGTGTATGGGTGGGCGGGTGGGTCAATACCACTGAACGTGTATGGGTGGGCGGGTGGGTCAATACAACTGAACGTGTACGGGTGGGCGGCTGGGTCAATACCATTGTACGTGTATGGGTGGGCGGGTGGGTCAATACCACTGTACGTGTATGGGTGTACGTCTATAACTTGAAAAATTCTAATTTTATGAAGTAGACTGTCAGTATAAAAAAAGTGTTGTATTGAATATAACAAATAATGTAGGCTGCAATATAATTATTGATGTTGTTATTTATTAACAAAATAATAAAAAAACATTCACAGAAAACAAGTTGTCCAAATGTCAAATAAATTCTCTGAACTAATTCATCTAAGGTATGGGGTCCCTCAGGGATCAATACTTAGTCCGGTTCTCTTTCTGGTCTATGTTAATGATATTGGGTCATCACTACGTTACGGCAAACTTGTACAGTATGCTGATGACACAACGTTTTGTTTCAACAACAAATTGAGAGTAAACCTGGAACATGAAACGTTTGTTGACACCAACTATTGTGTCCAGCATTTCAACAGCCTCTATCTGAAAACAAACTCTTCAAAATCAAATGTCCTGACTTTCACGCTGCGATCAGGAAATCCCAATGACGGGCCAACCGTCATATTGGATGATACAGTACCTTGCTGGATGTCGTCAACAGTTCCAAATTCTTAGGTATATTCCTGGATAGGGGATTGACTTGGAATGTTCACATAGATCATGTCTGCTCAAAACTTTCCACAGGAATATATGTTTTGAGGTCCTTAGCCAAATACTGCCCAACTCAGGTGCTGATGACGGCGTATTACGGCTTAATTTACCCCCACCTTACCTACGGTTTGGTATTGTGGGGAGCCAGCTCAAACGGCCAGTTTCTCAGAGCGTTCAAATTGCAAAAGCAAGCGATTCGCATAATCGCTCTGTTGAAGTTCAGAGAATCGTGTAAGGAAGCATTCAAGGAGTTGCAACTGTTGACCCTGCCATGTCTCTACATTTTAGAGACAACCTTATTCTGTGTGTCTAAATGTACTATGACCAGCAGTCGGGAAATTCACACATATGACACACGAGGCAGGAATACCTACCGAACTGGGAGACACAGGACGGGGCTTTATGAGCACCTGCCCTCACAAGCAGGGGTTCGTTTCATCAACAAGTTGCCCAATTCAATAAAGAGTGCCCCGATGCCCAAGGCATTAAAAACTCGTTTGAAACGCATTTTAGCGTCCCAAGCATTTTACAGTGTTGACGAGTTCATGGCACACGACTGGGTGACCGCTTAGTCAGAAGACTGACGTCCGGCGCTGGAAGTGGGTACATTGGCAGTACAAATGTGGTGTGAGTGGAAATTCTGTATGTTCGAATGGGGTTTTGATGTGGCGTGATTGTAAAATTTTAGAACTAATCTGACGATTGCTATACATTGTTATGTTCTGGCAATAAAATATTTGATTTGATTTGACATTTCCCTCACCCATAATTCTCGTGTTGCGTGTAGCATTCTTATAACCCACATGTTGATTTTTCATAATGAGTGAAGTTAAGAGAAGTGCCCAGTGGTCAGATACAACAGTTTTTATGACCTTGCATTTATCAACCAAGTCTTTGCAAGCAACAATATTATCAATACATGTACCACTACATAGATTGGGCCGAGTTACATCAAGAGTAGATATGGACATGTTAAATGAGGAAAAAAGATTATTCAAGTCAATACACTCTGGAGAAAACTTAGCCCTAAAATCTACATTGAAATCAGCACAGAGAATAATGTTTAAACTTAATCTAGACACATATTCTAAAATTAGATTTAACCAACACAAGAAACTATCAAACTCTTTATCTACAGTGTTGGGCCTATACATAGCAATAACAGCAACATTATAATCTGGTAAATAGAGAGCACTAACTTTAAAAACCATTTCAATAGACATATTATTGATTTTTACAATGGGTCTATATGCTATATGGTCTTTAACAAAGATTGCACACCCCCCACCCTTTCTAGTGGATCTACAGTACTTATTGGCCAACTCATAACCAGTTGGACAATACAAACTTATTTCATCTAGTGACAGCCAGTGTTCAGTCACACAAGCAATGTCTACATTTGACTCTGTCATATAGTCTTCAAGAAAATTAAATTTATTAGAAATGCCTTGAACATTCCATGTAAAAAAGGATAGTCCTACCTTATTTGGTCTAGGATCAAAGTTATTTAAGTTTATATGGCCACCTGTTGTTGATCTTCCATTACCGGAACTCCTAAAAAATGGCCGTCACCAAGAGGAATGGGGTCGGACTTACAAGTTACACAGCTTTCAAGCTGTGTATTGACTATTTCAAGTATCTGGCCAGAAACATATTTTTTCCCCAACGTGTTGAGGTGTAGCCCATGTTTAGTATGAAAACGATTTCCTAAATTACTTATATCTACAAAATAACAGTTTTTGAAGTATTTACATACTTTCTTCATTTCCATGTTGGTCTTCCGTACTTCCGCATTCACACATGACCAGGCAGCTAAATCATGTCGGTGTGGTATCGAGAATATGATGACATTGGTGTGTCTCAAGGCTTGAGTCTACGCTTCAAGGCATGTATTAAATTGTTTGCCTCATTTTTTGCCACATCATTGGTCCCTGCAAGAATTACAACAAAGTCCTCCTTTTGAAGGTCATTTAGGTTAGGTGGGACAACATTCTGAAACTTGGCTCCAGGTTTGAAGGTAATCTACAATGATATTTTATTAATCTAAAATGAATTGCTTTTTCAAATATTTTTGAAACATTACTCAGCAACGATATAGGCCTGTAGTTTGTAATTTCTTTGGGTAATCCATTTTTATAAACTGGTATTACTTCTGCAAGTTTTAATTTACTTGGAAACTCTCCATACACAAAAGTTTGGTTTATTATGGCTGCCAATACAGGGCTAATTATATGGCTGATATTTTTAAAAGAGAAGATGGGATTTCATCCCAGCCACATGACATGCTATTGTTAAGTTTCATGATGTGTCCTGTATCTCTTTCACTGTTACAGGCTCAAAACTACAAATTGATTTGTGAAAATTATTATTTTCAATTTTACAAACATTTGAATTCACTTGAGGTGTATTTAAATTCTTAATAATATTTAGAAAATTAATATTGAACTGTTCTGATATTGCTTGGGATTCATAAATCTCTCTGCCCTCAATGTCTAACACAATATTATCTTTTTTAATTGAATTTATACATAATTCCCTTTTAACACGTTCATTGCTGAAATCGCCCAACATTGTGCATGCCCCAGGCTGAAATATAATAATTTTTTATTTAACTTATAAATAGTCCCATTGTAGCCAGAGTAGTGTCAGAAGGTGTCCAGGTATGGAATTAGGCCAATTCCATTGACGTCATTTCCGGTGCGTTGATCAACGTTGTCCGCCTGGGGCGCCGGTAAGCGTTACTCAGCTAGCGATTGTTGACAATTTTGTACAGTCCCATTATTGATAATTGCATAACAGAATAAATAAACAGTTTTACAAAAAAAAAAAAAAAAACTTCTGTCGAAAAAAAAAATGTTTAGTCACGATAATAATAAGTTCGCGTACAATGTTATCGAATGGCATGAGAATGTACAGTTAGTCCTAATAATGTATGGTAATATAAAAAATGGGTATACTAAAAATAAAAAACTATTTACAAAACTTCCCACAGCCATTGTTACACTATATTTCACTCATGAATGTCCTCGTGGAACTTGTCGAAAACTATCATCCATTGCACAAACATTACTTATAACAATCCTAAAAAACACTAAAATGTAGAACTGGTACCACAAACACAAAAATGGTGGTATCCAAAAACGAAGTACATCGAAATGTTCACAAAGACCGGCACAACAAGCCACGAGCGACACAACGTTCCCGGGCAATGGCTAACCTCACACGGAGTCAATACATTTCAAGGACTGTAGGATCATTGTACAACGCTGCCCGCCACACGCGCTACTGCGGCGCATCGTTGATCAACGTCGCCCGCAATCAATGTGTTAACCACGTTCCACGTAGCTTTTGACTTATTTTTTGAGGTTTTTATGTATTTATCATTTGCCATTTCTTGGCTCTATCTACTACTTTAAAAAAAAACTTTTTTATAATTTTTCACATAATTTGGAAAATTTATGTTTTTTTATTAATTTTTGATTGATGATGTAATTCTTTCTTTGTTTGTGCGGAGATCTTAATACCTTGAGTTATCCAGTTTAAATGTTTTCTTGGTTTGCTTGGTTTTGTTTTCCATGAGAAGAACTCATTCATTACTAAAAAAAACTTACTTAAAAAACTATTGTAATTTATGTATATATATATGTTTGTGTAATATTATGGAATAATTTGTACTCATTTATTTTTAGAATAAAATAAATCCGCTAACTTTCTTTTAAAAATGCTTACTTCATTTTTATCTATTTCAGTATCTATATTTATAAAAGAGGATGTTTGTATATATATATATGTTTGAAGTTTATGTGCTGCCAAACCATCCAACCGATCGCCATGAAACTTTAGGATGTTGTCCTGTATACTTCTGAGATGGTTTCTGTGAAGTTTGATGCAGATCCGTCCACAGGGTCCCGCCCCACGGGCTCCTAAAGATCCCATGTTATTCAAATGGAGAATCTGAATTGTTTACAAAAAACATATGACTGTGTGGTTTAATGTAGTTTCACATGCCATAAGCAGATTGAAGTTCTCCATACAACAGTACTGTATATGTTTTGATTTATTGTAGTTCTACATTTCACCTTGAGAGTGTAGCACACACTACTTTTACTTGATCAGGTGATCTGTATTTGGTGTTAACCTTTTTTCCTCGGTAATTAAAACATGTGGTGAAACGTGAAAATAAAAAATTAATAATTATTTGTTTTGCAGTTTACTTTTTATGACATGCCTCCTAAAAAAAAGCGTTTTTCACATGGACAGCTCTACGTCGCTTGCTCGAGAGTAGGCTCACCAAAAAACCTTTACATTTATACACCAAATAAGAAGACCAAAAATATTGTTTACCCTCTTGCACTCATTTAATAAATAATGGTTTTTTCTATAATTCTTTTTATTGCTTTATTTTGGTATGTCAATGAAAAATGAAAGGCGAGACAACGTCCGCCGGGTTCAGCTAGTATCTTGTAAAAATGTAGTAAGCATTTTTTATAAGATACATTTTAGAAAACTAAGTTCACGTATTATAGCACCAACCTAGTAATACATTATTGTAAATAATTCATGAACTGTTTGAAAAATCATTTGCCAAATGAATATCTGGCGTATAGTTATATGAATTGTAATTTTTTATTTATTCGACCAATCTATATATAATACCTTGATCGCTTCCGACTCATTATATCACTCATCGTATTGTTACAGTATTTAGGCATTGCTTTATTTTGATTGTTGGCTAGTGATGGGCCAGAAATCACGACCTGTGATTTGATCACCGTGATTTTAGAATCACAGGTCGACCTGTGATCACGGGTCCAAACCAAACCGCTCAGTACAGTGATTTACTACGTCATCATCTTACCCGCTCCGGCTCTTCTCAAGTGAACTACCTATGTGACTGTTCTTGACTGTACTGACTGAACGAGAACGACTGAGCTCAGTGAGCTGTAAATTAGTTTGCTTTCTTGCCGTCTGCTGTAGAGCAGCGCTGCGATTCGTTTCTGCTCCAACACTCAATTTCCCACGCTTCCCAACAAACAAAGTAGAAGGCTAGAAGCAGAATTCGCCAGTCGAAAAAGTTAGCAAACAACGTACATTAAATATCTTTATTTTTTGACAAAAGGTGCTGCTGCATTATAGTGTATTCATTAACTAACAACTATTATTTAATTATTTCTTTTAGTATAACTTACCTAATAAATAATTGTCATTGGACAAAATTTACAAAAATAACTCATTATTTGTTTACAATGAGTAGACAAAGGAGCTCTATTTGGAGGGTTTTCACTCCTATTGAAGGGAATCATGCATTATGTAAGACATGCAAACATAAATTGTCATTTAAAACGACAACTTCAAATCTAAAAAGGCATATGCTTAGTAAACACCCTACTAATTTAATAAAAAACCATAATTTAAAAGTAAACTACCTGTTTTTATTTATTTACCAATATATCAATTTTATAAAATATATGTCTAACGTATATTTCTTCAGTTTATAATTGTGTATAGCCTATTACCAATAATAATCAATATATTTAGTATGCTGTAAAATGTACTTGTCTACAATGATTGTGTGGTAAATTCTACCTAACTTAAAAATATATTTGTTTTTTGTATATTCTGCTTGGATTTAAATTATCTGTACAATAGTTTAGGTATATGTTCAATATTTCATGCCAAATAACATCTTAACTATTCAGCTCATCTCTGTTTTATTCTACTCCGTTCATCAATCACTTGTAATAACTAACAATAACCGCAAACCACCCATAGCATAGGCCCAATCTGTAATTTGTTGTTCTATTCAGGGACATGGAATCACGGTTAGAATTGAAAGAGCGGAATCGCCGAAATCACGGTTAGAGCTGAAAGAGCGGAATCACTCTTAATCACAGGTCTGGCGGGTGAGCGGGAGCGGTTATCACTGCTCAGCTAAAAGAGCAGGTAATCCCATCACTATTGTTGGCCATTTTTAACAGTCGCGTTAAAAAAAAAAATCGTCATATTTAGTAATTTGTGTAGGCCTATTTAAATCGTATTAAATTAATCACTCCTAAAATACTGTGAAATATTTATCAGTAAAACTAAATGTTTTTAAAAGTAATTGTGTAAGAACTGTTGTTGATGTAAAATAATTGCTTTTCTCATGGCAATAGGAAAATTAAACAAGATTTTAATATATCATTTTAATTATAAATGATATCATTCATACGGTTCGCTTCTGTTTTCGTCTCTGTCTGCAAAACTTTTTGCTGTAACAAAATGTCTGCTTTTTAAAACCAAATTGTCCCCGTAGTGTTATTTTCATGTATTTTAGTAATTCATTTAGCATACTTCAGAAGAAAATAAAAAGTGGCCACATTTCAACTATTTTTTAATGTTTGGAAATTAGTTTGTTTATGTAGTAATTGCCTTAAAACTATGATAGTTTATGTGAAATCATATTTTATTTAGTTAAAAATAATTAATAAACCGTACAAACTTTATAAAAAGTAAAATAAATTGTCAAGGGGTAATTTTTTACCATTTCTTTCTAACGTATTTTACTTAGTTCTCAGTAAAGCTTATCCTGTAATGCTTTAAGCGTATGTTGAAAATTGTTGTGGCCTTCATTTAATATTATTTTGTTTTAGTCTTCAACCGAACATAAAAAGATAAGAAATAGAAGGTTTTTGCAAATTGATACCTTTTATTAAATATTTAACCATATAAAAACCAATATTTAAAGCAAAATTCAACATCTTTAAGGAATATTTACAAAAAACATGCTTTGTAACGTAATTTACTTAGTTAATAGGAAAGGGTATCCTTATGTTTATAAATCAAACTCTTCAATTGTTTTTAATAGTAGAATATAAATATGGTAAGCCTATGCCTAACCATTTTAAATTTTAACCGTGTTGAGAATAACCACATTTTAACAAGAATTATGATTTTGGAAAACGTTTCAAGTAGAAATTCAATATTTTAGTAGACCCCCAATTGTGTAAGTGAATAATTTGACTTTGCTGTAATAAGTCTGTTATTACTATTTTTACAAAAACAAGTAATATTTGTGAGTTCAGTATAAGTAAGTTCAAGTTCAAAAACCTTTATTCTAGCGCCCGAGAGAGAGAGAGAGAGAGAGAGAGAGAGAGAGAGAGAGAGAGAGAGAGAGAGAGAGAGAGAGAGAGAGAGAGAGAGAGAGAGAGAGAGAGAGAGAGAGAGAGAGAGAGAGAGAGAGAGAGAGAGAGAGAGAGAGAGAGAGAGGGAGAGAGGGAGAGAGGGAGAGAGGGAGGGAGGGAGGGAGGGAGGGAGGGAGGGAGAGAGGGAGGGAGGGAGGGAGGGAGGGAGGGAGAGAGGGAGGGAGAGAGGGAGGGGGAGAGGGAGGGAGAGAGGGATGGGGAGAGGGAGGGGGAGATAGAGGGTGAGAGAGGGAGGGGGAGGGAGAGGGAGAGGGGGAGGGAGAGGGAGAGAGAGAGAATTTGACAATTTGACAATTCTTTATTTTGCCTGCCCTGATTTGGACCGAAGGTCCACTCTTCCACCAGGACAGGGCCAAAACAATTACAAACACATTACAATGGTGATGTGACTTTTTACAGTATTATTATTTAAATCTAATTCATATCTAATTTCTATATTATAACATATTAAATCAATTAAATCCTATTTATCTAATTTTAGTACTAGTGTTATTAATCCTAAACAAAGTTATTATGAAAATCTTAAACAAATACAATTTCTATATTATATCATGTAAATTAATCAAATAAATTTGTTATAATTTTTATATACACTTTTTTTTTTACTAATTTAACCAATTTCTATTTTATACACGAATTGAAGGCTGTTTAGTATTTATTCAATAACATATCTTTTACTTTACTACTAAAGGTCTTATGTGCTTGTATATGTCTTAAATCATCATGAAGAGAATTTAACAATCGGATAGATTTTACATGGAAGGAGTTACTGTATATTGTTGTTTTAAAAATAGGAAACTGTAGTGTTTTATTTCCAAAACGGGTAGTTCTTAAGTGAACATTATACATTGTTTTATATTTTTCATATAAATAGTCTGGTTTCTTGTTATTCAAAATATTATGCGTTAATGACATTACACCACAATCTATCCTATCTCTAATTTTTAAACACCTTAATTGTTTATAAAAAGGAGTTACATGATCATAAATTTTCAAGTTAAAAATATAACGAATACACGCATTTTGAGCTTTTTGTAACTTATTACACAATGTATCATTCAAATCACAAAAAACAACATTAGCATAATCGAAATATGGAAATATCAGGGTATAAACTAACAACTTCTTAACATCTAATGTAGGCTTAAAACATAGCCTTCTCAATTGGTACAGACATTGATACACTTTTCTACAAATATGATTTACTTGCTCTGACCAGGATAAAGTATTAGTCATTCTAAGACCCAAATTGACAATGCTAACTTCATATTTTAACACTTAACCATCAATTGACACTGGTAATATATCATCAAAGTTAATACTATTCATCAAACTAGAATGTGCAACTAACATAGGTTTACACTTTGCTACATTAAGCGTTAGACCATGATCATGACACCAACTGAAGATACTTGCCAAATCTGCATTGAGTTGTTGAATAGCTATGTTAATATCTTCTAAATTACAGTGAGTATACATTTGCATGTCATCTGCATATAACATATCTTTGCAAAACATTATGGAGTCACTAATTCTATTAATAAAAATAGTAAACAACATTGCCGACAAAGTAGATCCCTGCGGAACACCAACACTATTCAGTTCCCAATCAGAAACATTACCTTTAAATGTTCTAACTCTTTGATACCTACAACATAAATATGATTTAAACCAACTAACAGCTTTATCACAAAAGTTATAAGACTCCAAGATTGCCAACAATAAACCATGATGAACAGTATCAAAAGCTCTTGTAAAGTCTAATTAAAATAGTCACTTTCCTCTTATCCATCGCAACATTATTATTTTTCATCCAAAAATCCACTTTAATTATGAATAGTTTAACTAAGCAATTCTTCAAGTAAATATTAACAAATTGAAAAGCAACTCTATTATAACAAGACTCAAGCATTTAATGAAAAATAAAATTATTAAATAACAAGTGTACATCAATGTTAGAGCCAACTCATAACTTCCAAGACATCACTGCAGTGTATACAACAGGTGTCAAACAATTGAATACACTTGCCTGGTTGAAAGTGTGCCAGACTGCTGACCCAGACAACCAGTGTCAGCACTACTCAGCACAGAGTTGGTTACTACACTGTGAGCATAATTGACAAGCTGTTTTGATTCTGGCAACTTTAATCAAACCCATTATTTGATCGACACTGACCTTTATTATTTCTTCATAAAAATTCGTCACGTTACCGGACACAGTCTATATAACACTTAAATATATAATTCAATTATTCGCCCTCATTTTAATTAATATAAATGCTTTATTTTTACCTAAATGACATAATTAACCTAGAGAACCAGGAAAACTCTCAATAAAAAACTGAATGATATTTTATCCATTGACAAAACCTACCATCTACTATTTTTCACCCTGTACTGATACTGCAATTATAATTAAATGAGTAAACAGGAAAAAGTAATGTTTGCTGTTGGACAATATGTTTTTGTCAAAATTAAGGGATATCCTCAATGGCCTGCTGTTGTAGATGAAATAATTATTAAAAATAGCCAAACAAAATACAAAGTTCTTTACTTTGGAGACCAGAAAACCGGTGAAGTTAAGCACAATGACTTGTATTCATACGTAGAGCACAAGGACATATTTGGTCAGTTGAGAACTGACAATTTTAAAAACAAATTAATTAACCAGGCATTGAAGGAGGCAGAACTATCCTACAATAACTGGCTAGGAGGGAAGGATGACTTATCTCATAACACAGAACATTGCACTGTAAAACTGCGGGAGAATGAGATGAATGAAACCAAAAGAAATGGTGCACACAACCAGACTTAGTCAGATAATGCAATAGTTCTAAATAATAAAGACTTGAATATAGGTGACATCCAAGACAAGGTACAACATTATAGCAAAGATGAAAATGACTTAGAAACTTCCTTTAATCTTGCAGCTGAGGATGGCAATGCCCTCCTGGCTGAAAACAGTAAACTAAAGAAAGACCTATACAACCTGAGTCTTGAAAATACTAGGTTATCTCTTCAAATAACTGAAATAAAAAATAACAGTAAAACCTCCTACGAGGAAACAATTTATGAACTAACAGATAAAAATGAACAGATGTTAACTAGAAACAACTTACTAGTAGAGACTATAAATAATCTAGAAAAACAGGTTGAAAATGAGAAACTACTTTGCAGAAAATTAGAGGAAACCTTTGAGGAACTCGACAGGGAGAAAGAACAAACACTAAAAGCATATGAATGTGAAATACAACGTCTTAAACAAAACATTGAAGCAATGGAAAAATCACCCTCTGCAGTTGATGAAGTCAAGGAAGAGGAAATTGTGTTCAAACAAAAGACCATTGAGGTGCCGACACCTCACCTTGATACTGCCCACAGTTCATTTCTTCTTTCAGAGATTACCAAAATAAAAATCAAACAAGAGCAAATGGAAACTCTCATCCAAATTTTTAAAAATCAATTGAACACAGAGTACACTAACAAACAAAATCCTCTACCCTTGAAAGCTTCAAAAACCACTTCAACACCACTAATAACTAAGAATAACAGGAGTCAATGTAGTGGAAGGAAAAGACATTTATTTAGTGTATCTCTTCAAAACGCAAAGTACAAAACACTAATTAGATCTACCACAGACTGCTTTAAAAGAGACAGCAATACGACGGGGAGAGTCAGACAAACTCTGACGGAAAAACTGCCAACTGAACCTGGGACTGAGAGAGACAGACAAACTCTCACAAAAAAACTGCCAACCGAACATGTGACTGAGAGAGTCAGACAAACTCTCATGAAAAACTGCCAATCGAACCTGTGACTGAGAGAGACAGACAAACTCTCATGAAA
This sequence comes from Stictocephala bisonia, assembly GCA_035578905.1. Classification (NCBI taxonomy): domain Eukaryota; kingdom Metazoa; phylum Arthropoda; class Insecta; order Hemiptera; family Membracidae; genus Stictocephala; species Stictocephala bisonia. Next base: position 230,760 of record JAQJVL010000968.1, on the reverse strand, counting down.
AAACTGATAACCGAACCAACAACAAGGAGAGTCAGACAAACTCCTGACAAAAAACTGAAATCCCAGACTCCAGCAGTAAAACAAAACCCTCCAATTACAGCTATACCACGACCAGATGAAGAAACAGTTGAGAACTTCTTCAACAAGTACATAGAATTCTACAAAAAACTAAGACACAACATTCACCCCGCTCAAATAATCGCCAATCTGGAAAACTCTTTTTTAGAGAACACCTGGAAAAACCCAACAGAGATTTAACAAAACCACCAATTTCAGTCAAGATAAAAAAACGTAAACAACTCACGATACTTCACCAAAACATGGACAGACTTTCAAATAAAATTGAAAGATTAACCCATCTGCTGGAGGATCTAAAACCAGACCTGCTTGTATTGACTGAGCATGGTTTAAAACAGGCTAAAATTCAGAATACTTATATCTCAGGATATAACCTAGTTACAGAATATTGTAGGACCAACTACCAAAAAGGTGGTGTAGCTATTTATAAGAATGACAATGTCAGATACACCATTGTACCTTCAGGTTTAACAAACCACAGCATCGAACTTCAATGTGGGCTAATATCTGTGAAAGTAAAACAAGGTAAAAAAAACCTACACATTATTGGCATCTACAGAACTCAAGGAAACCTAGATGAATCATTGGATATCGTCTCAGAAACCCTAGAGGAAATACAAACATGGAAAAATCAAGTTATTCTCATAGGCGATATCAATATTGACTGTCTGGAGCCGAACCGAGAAATGACTAAACTAAGTGAAGTCCTTCTTAGCCACAATATGACACGCTCCTTCTCCCTCTGACAAGAATAACACCCACAACAGTAAGCTCAATTGACTGTGTCTGCACAAACCTAGAGAAAAATGATATCCAGGTTGAAATTCTCAATGCTGGACTTAGTGATCACACAGCACAGCTTTGCAAAATAAATACCTCTGTCCCAGAAACACATAATCAAGTATTCTTCTCGAGAAAGTTCAACCAAAGGAATGTTATGAACTTAAAATCAATTCTAAACCAAGAAATCTGGGAAAGTGTCTTCAATGAACATCAAGCAGAGATCGCTTACAGAAACTTCAGAAAAATTATTGCACAAGCTATTGACCAAACCTGTCCCATAGTAAAGTCTAGGAAGAACAAGAGAAAATATTGTTCCTTAACAAACCATGAAGCTGAGGCACTAAAACAAGAATTTCTACAGGCACAGAACAGATATCTACTGAGCGGAGCAGAGGAAGATAAAAAAAGGATGTCAAATAAGAAAAAAAGCTTATGACTTAAAGCTGAGGGCACTTAACGCCATGCTACGGCAATCCAAATAGAGAAAGCAGACAACAAAAGCAAAACTATTTGGAAGGTGATCAATAGAAAAAGGAAAACAGCTAAAGATACAGAAAAAACGATTGAACTAGAAATAAATGGTCACAAAACCCATGATCCTCAAAAAATTGCTCACCATTTTAATGAGTTTTTCACTAATATAGCCAATGAAACCCTTCTAAAAAATCCTCAACACCACTATCAGCAAGCTGAAAACACAGAAGCGCAAGATAGGATACCCGAAATGTCTCTTCAGCTAACAAACGAACAGGAGTTGATTCAAGTGATTAATACCCTAAAAAACAAAACATCTGCCGGAATAGATGAGGTATCTGCTAATCTCTTGAAAAAATGTAAAGAAGAACTTGTAGGACCATTATCATACATCATCAACCGCTCATTCCAACAGGGAGTTTTTCCAAGTGAGCTAAAAATTGCTAAGGTCTACCCAAAATTTAAGAAAGGAAACCACCTGAACTCCAAGAATTACCGACCAATCTCATTAATTTCCACTTTTTCTAAAGTTTTCGAAAAAATAGTACTACACAGACTTCTTCAACACCTATCATCCAATCAGCTGCTTACACCACATCAACATGGTTTTGTACGTGGAAAATCAACCATATCTGCCATAATAGCTTTAACCGAATATGTTATAGACAACCTTGAGGAAGGAAACATACCAACTGCAATTCTTCTTGACCTTAGTAAAGCATTTGACTGGTTAGATCATACACAACTATGTAACAAGTTGAAAGGAATTGGAGTGGGTGGGAAATCAGCAGAATGGTTCAATAGCTACCTAACTGGAAGAAGCCAGATGGTTGAACTTAAATATACTGACAGAGGAGTTACACAAACAGTGAGATCAAGGCCACTGCCAGTAGTAAGGAGCGTTCCACAAGGCTCCATACTGGTCCCAACCCTTTTTATCTTATTCACGAATGATCTCCCGCACTACATGGAAGAATACAGCAAAACTTTTATGTACGCTGATGACACCGTACTCCTCCTTGGAGAAAAAATCCCTGAAGCCCTTGAAATCAATTCCTTTGTCTCCATTAACATGGCAATACAATACTGCCACCATAACAGCCTAGTAGTTAATGAAGAGAAAACACAACAACTAGTGTTTGGCAGAAGAAATGATGCTATAAGCAGGATCCCAGATATCGAAGCTCCAGAAGAAGCCAAGTATCTAGGTTTAATATTAGACCAGAAACTAACATGGACCCCTCACATTGACAGCCTGTGTCGTAAACTAAGTAGCAGTCTCTATGTGATAAAAAGGATAAAAACTATAAGTGACACCAACATAGCCAAGATCGCTTATCACTCACTTTTCGAATCATATCTTCGTTACGGCCTGGAAGTATGGGGAAGTTCATCAGCAACTAACCTTCATCGTGTCCTTATCCACCAGAAAAAAGCAGTAAGACTAATAGCAGAGATTGACCAAAGAGAAAGTTGCAGGCCTAAATTCCGTGAACTAAAAATTCTAACAGTTGTCAGCATATACATCCTAGCTGTAACAACCTACGCCTACAAACTACAACTTCAACGAGGCAGAGATAGGCACAAACACAACACTCGACAGGCTATGAATTTCACTCTATCAGTGCACCATCTAACACTCTTTGAAGAAAAGCCTTCCCACATGGGAGTGAAGTTTCTGAACTTGCTACCAGAGACAACTAAAGGATCCAACATAAGCAATACAAGACAGCGTCTATTGGCTTGGCTTGTGGAGAGACCGTTCTACTCAGTTGAAGAGTTTATGAACTGGAGATCTTCACCCATGTTCCAGTGACAGCCACACCCCCTCACAGTTGACCACCACCATGAACAAAACTTAAATTATTAAACTTTAACTGTAAAACAAAATTGTGATTACCTGTAACTACAATTTTGTTATTTTTACTCTTGACGCCAATTCTGTACTTGATGTATGCGAATAAAGTATTCTGATTCTGATTCTTCCCTTATGTCATCTGTTACCTTCACAAGCGCTGTCTGAGTACTATACATTTTTCTATATCCTGATTGGTTTCTATACATAATATTATTAACATTTAGAAAACTAGTAACTTGTGAAAATACAATTTTATCTAATACCTTACCAAGAACACACAGTATATTTATAGGTCTATAATGCTTACACTCAGTAGGATTATTATTTTTAGGCAATGGTAGTATCAACGATTTCTTCCATTGTGATGGATACACAGAATTTATCAATGAAAAATTAAAAATATGCACCAACACATCTTTAATTTCCTCAAATATCAGCTTAATAAATTTTAACTGTATTCCATCATTACCAACAGAATTTGACGACATATTACAAATTATCTTACGAACAATAATATCATTTACAATTACAAACTTAAACTTATCATGATAACAATTCTGGCGCATATTCTTATAATCATCTATTAAGTTATTATTTACTTGAGTTTCTACTCCACAGAAAAAACCATTAAGATTATTTAAACTTATATCAGGATCATAAAGCTTTTTTTGTTCCTTTCCAGTTCCATGACTTTTTAATGTACTCCACAATTCTTTACCAGACTTATTACTGTTTAAAAAGTTATGAAAATGTTGATTTCTTGCATCTCTTATTATGCGCTTCACTCTATTCCTAAGAATTTTATATTCCTCCCATACAGTGCGGTCTTTTATCTTAACATACCTTTTATATAACGCATCTCTTTGTTTCATTATAGCTCTTATTTCATCATTTATCCAAGGACATGGAGTTCTTTTATTGGAAATACACTTCAATGGAACATATTTATTAAATAATAAAGAAAAATACTATTCAAAAATATCTACCTTATCATCCATCATCTCACTATCATAAACATTTTGCCATTGTAAAGTTGTACATTCCTGTTTAAGTTTATTTTTTTCAATGGTTTTAAAATCTCTAATATTAATTTTATCCTTATTACTATACAATCTTGTCTTTAAATTTAACTCAACAAATATTAAATCATGATAGGAAATTCCTGACACTGCTTCCTGACCAAACCTAACTACTCTTTGAAAATCATTTACCATAATCAAGTCCAACCATGAATCAGAGTCAGGGAGGTGATAAGTTGGATTCAATGGCAGAATATTTAGATTTAAACATGATACTAAATTTAAGAGTTGACCTTTATCCGGAAAAATTCTATCAGTGCTTAAGTTAGTATTTAAATCTCCAATTAAAACAAAATTATCATAAACTGGAAGCAAATTTCCTATTATTTCAAAACACTCCTTGATAAATCCTATTTTTGGGGGTCTATACATAGCACATAACAAAAGTCTCCATTTAAATGTCAACTCAATAATCATATACTCAGGTTTTCTACAGTATTTAGACTCTGACAATGCAACAATATTAAATTTAATTTAATTTCTAATGTAGACAGCTAGACCACCTCCTTCCTTATTTTCTCGATCGTGCCTAATCATATTATATCCCTTCAATATATAAGGCGTGGAGGGTAATATTGGTTTTTAAAATGTCTCAGATAAAACAATTACATCAAATACACTATTATCAAATTGATTCAAAAAATTCTCCCAATGTACTTGTAAATTCTCAACATTTACATGTGCTATTTTTAAATGATCATTAACCATAAGTTTATATTAAATTTACAGTAAACAAAAACATTACTAGACTGATTAATACAATTAAAACTCATATATCCCATTATCAGAAATGAATTTAAGAATAAGAACATCAAACAAATATTCATTCTTATTTCAAAGAAACATACTGCTACCGCAATTGTTATAAAACACCTGACTTTTATGTAGCACAAAAAACTAATAATTAGGAAAAACTTCAACAAACACATATACAAAAATATAACTAAATCTAAAGAATCAAAGTAATCAAATGAACAATTCAACATCAATTTATAGGCATCCAAAACGTGATCTACAATTCAGGACAGATTAGTAAGGTCGCAGGTGGTGTTAATGACAATAAAGGGGTCGCCCTCGTTCTTTCTCATGTAGATGCGTCCATTCTTTACCCATAGAAACGTGTAATGTTTCTCCTTTTGAGCTATTCTTGCTGCATTCAGTAATTTTCGGCGCTCTGACGTCAGACTGTCATTCAAATAGATAGCGGAAGCTTCACCATCCATGAACCCCAAGTCCCGAGAATTCAGGTTTCTCTTCGACCTTCGTAACTGTATAAATTTATCCTTATATAATTTCCTTATAAAGTGAACTACTATTCCTGGTGGTCTCGACATAGCCCCACTAGAGAGAGGGAGGGAGGGAGAGAGAGAGAGTAAGAAGGCTCTTTTTTAAGCTTATTTATTAGGATATTAATGTTCAACACATCAAAAGCTTTCTTGAAGTCTAGATAGATAGCCAATGTATAGCATTTTTTTCCGTATGCTGCCAATATACTACTTATATGCTTCTGAACAACTAAGTCTGTCCCTCTACCAGGCAACAAACCAAACGGATTACTTGAAAAATACTGTTTGTTTCAAACTATTTAAGTAGCTGGTTTTTATCAATGTCTAAAATACCTTAGCTAATGTACTAATTACAGAGATAGGATGATATGATGAGCACTCTGTCACATCACCTGCTTTATATATTAGAACAACTGTTGCTGTTTTAAATTCTATAGTAACTATACCGTGGTCTATTGATTTTTTTAATACTATTTTTCTTGTATACTAAAATATTAAATAGTATACAAGAAAATAATTCTACTTTATTCTTAATAGTATCAATTATAATACCATCAAATCCACAACTATTTTTATTCTTGAGTGACTTTATACAATTAAACACATCAATATAACTACATTCTAATTTATCAAAATACACATCATAAATAGGATTATCTTCTAAGAACAAATCACAGCCAAAATAATCTTGTTTCAAAGAAAGCTCAACAGTAGTAAAATAATTATTAAAAGAATTTTCAACGTCTAACTCATTTTCTGCAACCTTGACTAATCTTCTCCGAATATTAATAGTCATAGTCATAGTCAAAACTCTTTATTCATATATCATATACATTGGTGGTACAGTGAATAGTGTCTAAAAGTAAATAAAATATAAAAAAAAGAATAAAACATCTAAACACAAGAAATTCCTCCTGTATACAGTCATGTTAGGGTTTTACATCTGTTTCTGGGAGGTAGAAAACTTGTCAAAAGAATATACAGCCAAATTTATTATATACTCTTTAAGCCTTCTCTTGAATTTTAGTAGTTCTTTTTCTTTCTTTATAAAATCAGGGACATATTTTAGAAAAAAGTTACCAGCATATGAGGGTTTTTTTCAAAAAAATTAATTTGTGAGGCTGAACAATCTCCCTTCTCCTCCTAAAATTATAAGAGTGTAATGGAGTAATGTTTTCCTCTGAATCTTGCTTTTTAGCAATAAGAATTGTTTCATATATATATATTGGCCATAAACTGTAAAAAATTGTAATTTTTAAAAATGTTCTTTTGCCGAATCATCTCGTTTAAGCTTAAGCATTATTCTGATGGCCTTTTTTTGTTGCTTCAGAATGCTATCCATATTTAATTTTTTGTTGACCCATATAATGCTATACAGAATAAAAGATGAGAGTGTACATGGGCAAAATATATACTTTTTAAAGTTTCTATATTACAATAAAAAACCATTTTTGATAATGCAAAAATTCCGGAGTTAATTTTGATTAAAATTTTCTGTATGTGTTCATCCCAATTTAAATTTTCATCTATTGTTAAACCTAGAAAGTTGATTTGATTTTCCTTATGAATGTTATTTGAGTTATTAGTTATTGTTGGTTCTTTTGTGATTTTGTTCTGTGCTGTTTTAAAATTTATAAATTTTGTTTTTTGTGAATTCAATAATAAGTTGTGATTGTAAAAATAGTTTCCAATATTCTCTAATTCCACATATGTTAGAATTTCAGTTTCTTCTGGAGAGTTAGATGATATGATCAAATTAGAATCATCAGCGTAAAGACATAGTTTAGAATTTTGCTTATAGGTTAAAGTATCTTCCATGCCCTTAAGATAACACAAAAAAAGTAAAGGTCCTAAAATTGAACCTTGGGGCACCCCAAATTTAATTGGCTGATGATTTGATATTTCTGTTATAATTTGTCAAATGGGTAATTTCCACAAATTGAGATCTATTTGTCAAATAAGAAGAAAACCAAATAAGAGCTCTTTTAGATATTCCAATGATTTGAAGTTTTTCTAGTAATTTACTATGTTTTACGCTATCGAACGCTTAAGAAAGGTCCATAAATATACCAACTGTATAATTTCCTTTGTCTACGGACTCAATAAAAGAAACAGCTGCGCTTACCACTGATCTCCCGTTCCGGAATCCATGCTGATTATCGTCTAGAACATTAAATTTTTCTAAAAATTCTGATAATTGTAAATAGACAGCTTTTTCATACACTTTAGAAATTGAAGGAAGCACAGATACTGGTCGATAATTGGATATATTTTCAGGGTTAATTTTTTTTATGTAAAGGAATTATTTTTGCCTGCTTTAATATGTTTGGGAAAATGCCTGATACAAAAGAAGAATTAATTAGATGACACAAAATTTTACTGATATAGGCTTTTACAGCTTTTATTATTGTTACAGGAATTTCATCATGCCCACTGGAGTGTTTATTTTTTAAAGATTGAATGATTTTTCCACCTCCCTTTCATCGATCGGTTTCAAATCAAACTTTGGCTTCACACACAAAGCATTGATAAAATCAGCTTTCACATCAGTCGTCTCATTTTGATTGTCACTATCTAAAATCAAATCCGTAACCATGTCAGTAAAATAACCATTAAACATATTTGCAATTTTTTTAGGGTCTGAAACTGTTTCTGAGTTTTGTTTTAAAGTTATATTTTTAAACTGTTTCTTGTCATTTTCCCCAACTTCAGAGTTGATTATACTCCATACAGTTTTTTGAATGTTTTGGGAATTTTCAATTTTTTTTTTGAAAATGTCTGTTTTTAGCCACATCTAATTCTCTTTTATAAATAGTCTTTTCCTGATGTAAATAATTTTTTAAACTAATACTTTTTTTACCACGATACTCCTTAGTCAATCGAATAATATTTTGTTGTTTAATTTTTAATTCTTTAGATATCCATGTATGTTTTTTGTTTATCTTTGTGACCAATATTTTGGGAAAAGCCTGATCAAAATAGAAAGAAAAAATTAAAAAAAGACATCATATTTTTTGTCTACCCTGGAATTGTAGACATTGAACCATGATTCTTTGGGAAGTAATTGCGTAAATAGATTAATGTTTTCAGGTGAGAACTTACGCAACTGTTTTTTTATAGGAAAATTTGCAGTTTTTATTGAATGTTTACATTTTACTTTTAATAGCTTGTCCATCATGGTCAGATAAGAAAGTAACCAGACCTTCTACCTTTAAGTTAGATAATTTTATATTTTTTATCAAGAAGTTATCCATTGCTGTCTTTAGTTAACATTGTACGTGTAATTAGTAGCATTGTACGTGTATGGGCGGGTGGGTGGGTTAGTACCACTGTACGTGTATGGGTGGGAGGGTGTGTTAGTACCATTGTATGTGTATGGGTGTCTTTGAAAATGAAATTTGCCTGAAGAACTGGCTTAAATCATTTTCCTTTAATTGACTCTATGTTGCACATCATGCAGAATTACTGCAGTATAGTGCCGTCCATGCTATCTGTAACTCTGGTTGGGAAATCGACAAGGTACCTCATATTTCTGCTTTTTAACAATTGTTTTAATAATCTATGTCTGCTATCCAATACTAAAACATCTATATTCATGTTTATTATTACTATCTAAAGTGTTACTTTTACCTCTAATTATCTTTTTGATAACATTCCAGTATCCTCTAGAACTATTGTTACACCTATCCATGAGTGAAAAGTAATATTTTAACTTAGTTATTTTTATTTGCTTAGTTACATTTTTAGCACATTTTTATAATCATCCCTCTTTATGAAATTGCTTCTATATTTATTAAACTCTTTAAATAAACGGGGTTTTTTTTTATTAATGCAATTAACTTATCTGAGGCCCATTCATGTCTCCTTCTTTTCTTACTATTAATTTTTTTCAACCTACATGCTGCATCAAAACGATTATTATAAATAATATAAAATGTTAACACACACATATTGACCTCACTCCAGTCAGCCAATCACCTTAGCATACCTTTTATTCAACACTTGTCATTAGTATAGTGATCACTTATATCTAGCTCTATTACATTACATGTAAAATGTACATCTTTAGAACTTCTTACTAAAGCATAATCAATACAGAATTCCCTATTATTACATATTCTAGTAGGTTTTTTAACTAGGCTCTCAAAACCAAAAGACGAGATTACATTTAAATATTCTTTGGCAGAACCATTATTCTTTAACAAACAAATGTTCATGTCCTCTATTATTATTGTTGGAACATTAGGTTTTTCTAGAATATTTTCAAAATTTAATTTAAAATGGTTAAAGGTAAATTTGCATTGACAGTAAATACCAAAAAGTGAAACATTAAAAGTATGATTATTGCAACTAAACAAAATATTTACAAGTTCTGCAGTGGGATAAAGGATCAGCTGGTGAGTGACATTGAGGGCAGATTTCACATAGATAACAACTCCACCTGCTTGATTATCTGGCTAAGGTTGGAGGAACATATTATAACCTTGTATATGATACTGATCTTGATCTTCTTCACCACTTTTTATCCAAACCTCAGTTAATACAATAATTTTGTAAGCAAAGTCTAAATTATTTAAATAAATAATAAATTTATCAAAGTGTTTCCTCAGACTACGTATGTTTAAATCGAAAATCCTGAAACACTCCAATACAGGTACAGAAAACATTATTAAATAAATACATTCATCCAGTTTAGTATAAACAGTTATTTTTTAACATCATCCAAAAGTCTATTGATCTGATCAACCGATGTTACTTGGATTCTTCTATGACTTTCAAACTTCCTTACATATATTTTCTCTTCTACAGTCCAAACATATTTCCAGCCATGCACCTTTATTCCCTTAACCTGGTAAAGGAGATTTTTATTATATGGTGGGAGGTGAGCATTTACATAAACATCAGTTTGAATTAAAATTGTTTTAACATAATAGATGTTTTTTTTTCATTTCAAAAGTAACTTCTTGGATCTGCCTGTTTGTAAACTGGACAATAATGAGCCAAGGACATTTGTCCCTTTTTGTAAGTACCCTGTGTATAGCCTGAATGTCATTTGATACATTTATAGCTAAAGAGGAAAGCTCTAGAATTATATCATTGATTTTTTCATTTGGTATTTCAGGTTTCAGGTTACTCTAGTATCAAATTAGCATGTTCAATATGCAGTTCATTAATTTGATTGGAACATAATCACTTGCCACATTATCAGCTAGGCAATTACTCGTTTTTCTATTCGAACAGTTAGACTTTTGTTGATTAAAGTGGCATAAAAGGTTACTTCTTTTGCAATTCTGAGAGTTTTAAGGACTAAAATGTACTTCAACTTTTTGTGGACTAATCTTCATCAAGTAGGGTGTTATTTTTCTACACATGTGCATTGTTTTATTTCGTCATCATAGCAAATTGAGACTTTCGTAAGTTATTTTTATGTGATTACATGAAATAATATTAAAGAAATAACACAATTATCCTCTCCTTTTCAAGCAGAGTTGCAGACCTTGATTATTTTCTTAGCTTATATTAGTATATTAGAGAGATAGGACATCAGCAATGTACCTTAGAAGACAAGTTCACTAACACCAGAGTAGTGGGAACATTCACAAAATAAACACTTAATCTCACAAATTTTCAAAGCCACTGGCATTTTCTTCAGGTGAGTAGAGAGAGAGAGAGTTGAGTCTCTCAGATTTGTAGTCTTTGGAGAAATATTTTTTGCATTTTATTGTATTTGAACGCTGTTTATTTTTGTGGAATAAAGATGATTTTGATTTCATTTGAATATTTCAGAGTGATCCAAATTAAAGGTAGGCTATCTTGTGAAACCTCCCACATTATTAGGTATTACATGCTGAAATATGTTTTCGATATATATAAGGGTTTAGTTCATTACTATTCATTCGCCCATATAAGACGCCGATCGCCAAGATATGGGCGAATATCAGGGGCGAATGAGTGTGATGAGTGCAGATGAACGAGTGTAGTCATTGTTACTAACTAATGTTAACTGTTCCTCAGAAAAAGCTATTTATAATTAACACAATAGCCAGGGCAACTACGGGACCTACAGCTTTACGTGGAATCCGAACCACGTAGTTTTGGTCTGATTTTCAGCTATTTGACAAGCTTGACACTTAGTTACAAGCTACACAACATCTGAACCTTGACTACCATCCAACATGGACACCCCAGACTTATCTAGTAGTGTCCACGTCGATGGAACCATTGATTGGACGCCGTGTCAGTATTTAGAGGACTTAGAACTTATCGCCTACAATCTTCTCAACACTGTCCCCAATTAGCTGGGTTATAGCACAGTGCTACTAGTGCCGACTAGTTTGTTGTAATACCATACAAAATAGGAGCAGAAAAGTTTAAAATTAATTTTTCTGTACTTTACAATATTAAAAGTTCAAAGCAAAAACTTTCAGTGCATTAAGCTCTATATAATGTATATTGTATACATTTTGCTGTATTGTGGTTCTCAGGATAGTTAATATGTATGCATTATACTCCAATTGGAATAATGACTGCAGTAAAAAATTATTTAAGAGTAAGGACTAAAGATTATTTCGGGAAAAATTACACATTAGAAATGTTTAAACTCAACGAACAAAGTTATACTACCTGTCTTGGTGCAAGTATGTGGCAAATATCTTTCCCCTAATATATTTTTTAGAAGTTTCCAGTCCGGCCAGACCTTCGTTTCTATGTGCCATCCTCCTATCTGGTGAGTTATGTTAACGATTACCTGTAAAGGGTTTCATGTCATTTGCAGGCCCTTCCATACCTGGTGATCTGCTAAGAGAGGGTCATTGTTGTATTGGTGAAAGTTCATAGCTGTCATTTGGAATTGATGTGTCACATATGACGAAGATTAGCCCAACATAATAATTTTATCTAGCTTTTCCTTGGCAGATAGCAATTTTCTGGTACAGTTTACCATACCTGTCACCATTAGCAAAAATAAACAAGATACTGTACTATACCATGACATAACGACAACACACGACTGTCACTTTTTCTCTCACTACTCTGTGAGCAAAGTTACCTTTTAAAAATAGGTTCAATCTCATTAACTATACAATTTGTTTGTTTTGGATTAAAAAGTTGTAATATTAGTGCAGTATGTATAATATTTAATAATTCATATACAAATGTTTTATATATATATATATATATATATATATATATATATATATATATATATAAAGTGAAAACAATTTATTAATAATATAGAACTACTATTTAATATAACACTAGTGAAAAGAATATGTTAAAATAAATAATGCAGAATGAGAGAAATAATGATAGCTTCAAAGTAACTGAAAAACTTATGAATGAAAAATGTGCCTACCTAATACTATGCACCCACCCACTCGCCCATACACGTACAGTGCTATTGACCCACCCACCCGCCCATACACGTACAGTGCAATTGACCCACCTGCCTGCCCATACACGTACACTCGTACAGTGCTATTCTGTATAGGTTAATATTCATTGCATACCGGCAATGAGAATATTACGAGGCCGCAAAGATCGACCAGTGGACTCATCACTAACCTAAAAGAACAATTCAGAAAACTTACTCTGTATTAAATTGTCCCTAACTTTGCCTAGAATAACCCAACATATTCTTCTTTATGAGGACAGATCTGTAACAAATTATTTGTCCTCACAAACGTATCCTATAAGAACTATCCTCGCACACATTATTTTCCTTGAATTGTTCCTAATCTAGTCTAGCATTAATAAAAATTAACTTAACTTTTCAGGACAAATCTGGGGCAAATGATTTATCCTCACAAATGAATCATATAAGGAAACACCAGGGGCAAATTAATTGTCCCTACCCTAGCTTAGCAAAACCAATCATAACCTAACTTATCAGGACAAACCTGATAAAAAAGAGGTTGTATTGTAAAAGGTTGTATTGTTCTTCTGTAGTTTAGCACAACCAAACATAACCTAACTTATCAGAGCATATCTGGGACACATTTAACTTGTCCTCGATAGTTTGTAGACCAGTTTAAGGCAGCCTAGAACAACCTAAAAGGACAAACCTAGGACAAATGATTAGGCCAGAATCAATCATAACAGACCTACTAGACGTGCCTTTTTGAAGACAGATTTCTCAGTTTATAGTGATCCTATTTAGGCTGAAGTAGTAACATAATGTCAAGCAGTTATCATTGTGTAATTTCAACAGTATATTTGAGTGTAATTTCTTAATATATCATCGGAATCCGCACGGTGGTTCCGTGCTATTTCCGGCCCGTCTGTACGAGGCCTGTTTTTAAAGTAAGTACTGTTTTGGAATCCCGCCGCTGTAGCGCTGCGATCAGGGTTCAGAGCATGCATGCTGGGTACTAACTATCTATTGGCAAGCCACAGCCGCCATTACGGATCCAATGGACTGTATTTAAGGTCACTTATGACTGTATAAAATTCCTCCTCCGGTTAAAAATGCCGCCGACTGTGAATTATGCGCTGTGTACATTTTCATAACGCTAAGGTTGTGGAAGCAGCTGATACTTATCGTGAGTCTGTCACAGTGACAATAAATTTGGTTTTACAAATCATAACCATAACGATTCTAATGGTCTAGGAATGTGAGAGAACTGGTTAAACACTTTTTGTTTGATTCTCATCAAACGTTTGTTTTTGTGATTCTCCGTCAGCATTTTGGAAATCTACCGTAAGCACAACATTATGTACTTCAAACGGACTGTCACAATTTCAATAATGGCACTTCTTGACACTTGAAGACACACTACATAATGACGCATTTGTAAAGCGTCTGATTTCTCTGACTTTTTTCATCAACCTTTTGCACCAAGTCATCAGTAATGAGTGAAGGTTTCAGACTTCGTTCATCATCATGCACATTCACACAACCTTAAAAGCTCTCACCCATTTCCATCCATCCCATCACTCATTCTGTTTTCTCAATAAACTTCACAGATCTCTCGATGAATGTCAGCTGCTTTCATGCCTTTATCGTTACGAAAACTTATCACAACATGTACTTTACAGTTGGCAGCATTTTTAATCAGAGGAGAAATTTTAAACAGTCATAAGCGACCTTAAATACACTCAAATGGGTCCGTAACAGCAGCTGTGGCTTGCCAAAAGATAGTAGTATCTAGCACGCATGCGCTGAACGCCGACTGCAGTGTTACAGCGGCGGGATTCCAAAATGGTACTTACTTTAAAACCACGCCTCATATTTAGCGACCTTCCATTTGCGGCACTCCCAATAAGTTAAACTATACTGGGTGTTTCAGAACTCTCTACTAACCTTTTGAAGTATTGATTCTGGCCTAAGAGCGAATCTAAATATAACATTTAAATCATCCGAAAGTCCTAAGTTACTCACAGAGCCGCAATTTTTTTTTTTTTTAATAATTTTTTCTCAAATACCGTAAAACATACATTTTTAAAATTTGATATACACCTTAATAATAGTAAGGCCAACTTAAAAAAAAATTTAACATTTTCTAAAATAGGACTTCAAAATGGCGGCCATCCAAAATTTTCAAATAAGAACAACTCTAAAAATAATTCGTATAACACTTTTACTTCATTAACTTTTGTCAGACAATTTCAAGGCAAATCTAACGATATCCTTTTTACTGAACGTAATGAAAACATAGGAAGTGTTTAAGGGGAAAAAATCGTGTCTTCCAGTTTGCGAACAGTCCAGTTTGCAATTAAATGGGGGGAGGGGTTGGAATCCTGAGTCAGGAAGTTTCCAGTTTTCGAACAAGCCTGAAGAGATAATTAACTCCAATCTATTTCAAGAAACTGTAAGTGTGATATAATTTACTGTCAAATATTTAAGTTAAAATTACTTCTGCAAAAAAAAAAATCGATTCAGCCATAACGAATATGATGACGCTGGTATAATGAAACACCGATATGAAGATTGTGGCAATATATCTATATTTAAATAAAAATCACTAACAATATTACAAGTACGAAGGAACTACTCAGTCTAGTTTTAAAATGTAGGACATTATTTTTAACCTTTTTCCCACGATGCGATCTTCGTCGTATCGTTTTGAACATCTTGAAATTCTGTCATCAGTTTTGATGTATTTTCTTTTTCTTTTTGTCCCTTCTAAGTTTAGTTCCATCCTATGACTTTGTGGTTTGACGCCACAGCCTCCAATTTTAAATACTTTACTAAATCCTTAATTCTTGGGTGAGGTCTTCCAAGCAGACTGTTAATTTTGTGATGTCACCCTTTGACAGCATTGTTTGTGCAATGCCACTGGTTATAGCAATTCCACATCTGTTAAAATAAAATATTTGTAACAAAAATAACATAAACCTACTGTTGTCACAGAAATTACGTGCAACTTTGAAGTTTCTTTATTAAAAAAAGTATCGAACAGACCCATTAAATATCTAATGATAGGCCATCATTACGTGAATCTGAATGTATATAAATTGGATCAAGAATTTTACAATCGAACCATTACTTAACATGTAAACGCCGGACATGTGGTGATTTCAGTAAGATTACGTTCTGTTAGGATAGGGCTAGGATGAGTATTGATAGGGTAGGTTACGTTATGTTTGGTTAGGTTGGTTAACTTAGGTTTAACCTAACCTATGTAACTTCTCCCTTTATGTGATGAGTTACATTAGAGTAAGTTTTTTGTTAATTTGGTATATTATTGCTCAAATTAAAATTTTTTAGAATCTCAGGGTCGATATATTTTTTTATGGGTAATTCAGTGAGACTGTAAATTACAATTAATAAAACTCTAGATTTTTCTTAATGAAAAAGCTAATTTATTAACTACATTTTTTAATTTATTTAGACATTTTAATATGATAAAACAAATGTATTATTTAATAGGTACAAGTTTCTTTAAAAGATTATTTAACTAAGTTAATTAACTAGAACTTATCTTAGCTTTTCTTCATGTAATGATGAAGATCCTCGTGGACTTGAAGTTCATGTTAATAGATGAGATGGCGGTTCCGATTTAGATACCGTGTAACTATTATCCAGGAAATTCCAGGAAATTATCGTCCTGTCTTGCTTCTGGTTGCATTTTCCAAAATATTTGAAAAAGTCGCATATAATCAAATTGTAAACTTCTTTGAATCCAATTTTATTTTTTCCAATAATCAATATGGCTTTAGGTCAACAAGAAGTACTAACAATGCAATAGGAGATCTCATTGATCAAATTGTTCAGGGCTTGGATGGGTCATACAGTACTGTTGCAGTGTTCTGTGATTTGTCCAAGGCCTTTGATTGTGTATCTCATGACATTTTAATCGAAAAACTAAAATTCTACAATTTTTCTCTAAAAGCCCTAGACTGGATGGAATCATATCTTTGCAACAGAAAAAAAAAGAACAGTAATTGTTCACAAAAACAGGAAAGTGTTTTCCGTTTGGCAGGAAATTAGGTGCGGTGTCCTCAGGGTTCAATATTAGGACTTCTGTTGTTTTTGATTTTTATAAATGACTTGCCATTAAATATTGACTATCCCTTAGTTTTATATGCCGATGACACTACTTCTATTGTTAAAGCCAAATCAAATCATTTATTTATTGAATCAATAAAAAATAATCTTGATCAGCTATTCTTATGGTTTTATGCAAATGGATTGGGACTGAACAGCTCAAAAACACAAATAGTAAAATTTAATACCTACCAAAATAAAGGACCATTTGTTGATAAAATACTTTTTATAAATCAAGAATTAGAAGTAATATCGACATGCAGTTTTTTAGGAGTTCTTTTAGATAAAAACCTGTCATGGAAATTTTATTTTGATAAATTATATAAAAGACTAAATACATGCTGTTTTCAAATGTTGGTATTAAGGGACAGTGTTGACTTACAAACCCGAATAATGGTCTATTATTCACTTTTTTACTCGGTAATTGGTTATGGCATAGAATTTTGGGGTGATTCAACTGATTCAATGAGAATATTTAAAGTTCAGAAAAAATTTTTAAGAATTTTAACATTTTCAAAAAAAAAGAAGTTCATGTGAAGAATTATTTGAAGAACTTCAAATTTTAACAGTGCCTTCACTTTACATATACAAATGCCTTGTATACATAAAATTAAATTATAATAAATTGTTTAACGAACAGCATCAGCACAATTATAAAACAAGAAATAAAAATAATTTCCTGTTTCCAATACATACAGTAGGTTAGCTTTAACAGAGCATACCCCTCAGTATATGGGAATGAAGTTTTATAATAAACTTCCCCAACAAATTAAATGTATTGGTGATTTAAAAAAGTTTAAATCTGAATTAAAAAGCTTGTTACTAGACAAAACTTATTATAAAATAGAATATTATTTAAATAATAGTTAGCAGATTTAGTAGATTTTTATAACTAACATATAGACAACCTTTTCTTTATTCTGTCAATTGACAAATTTAAAATGTATTAATACTTGATTTGCATACATTTCATCTATTAAGTTTAGTTTTAAGCCCTGACAATTTCACCTGTTTTCACCAGCAATTCTGGTTGTATTGACTATTGACTATTTAAGTAATTGAATTAACCAATTAAAAAATGATCTTTAAAAGATTATTTAACTAAGTTAATTAACTAGAACTTATCTTAGCTTTTCTTCATGTGATGATGAAGATCCTCGTGGACTTGAAGTTCATGTTAATAGATGAGATGGTGGTTCCGATTTAGATACTGTGTAACTATTTAAATAATTGAATTAAACTATTAAAAATTGATTGATTTTAGACATCTTCACCAATTACCCGGGTTTGAGGTCAGTCGACCACCCGCGGTGAAATAGAACTTGTGCACACGGCTCTAGATGGAAAAGGAGTGTACTTGAGAGTGGCGTCCTTTGTGTGTGTCTCTGTTAGGGAAAGAATTTTGGGTTGGAGACTTTCCGGTCTGTACATGTGCTCTGGGTGTGGTCTGCTATATGCTGCCACCTGTTGCCCATATTTGTCAACTAACAATGTCTTTTATTTAGCTTGGGCTTGACTGTCGCTTTGTGACATGTCAACTCCCCTTGAAATGGACTAGTCAAGACCCCCGATTTTTTGCGATGTGCGGTTAGCGCGAGTCAAAAAATCTAAATTTTAACTTGTTCCGCCTAAATTGTCAGTTACTGTTAAGATAAGTTTTAGTTTTACAACATTGACTATATCTAGAATGGACTAAATCTATCTATTAATATACAATACAATTCTGGATCTCATTCAACAAATGTACCTACATTATTAATTTTCATTTATAGAAGAACAATTGAAATTGTTTGTTATTAATTAGTAACAAAACATCTTTAATGATCTTTTGTCATTAATGCAAGTATTATGTTGTCATTAATATTAACTATCTTGTAGTTAGTTATAAATATGCTCCAATGAATTCATAAAATTTACATTATTATTTTAATTCTTAATCAAGTCTTGAATACTGATAAAAAATGTATGAGAGTTGTTTACAAGTACAATTATTGTTATTTTGCATCATCAATGGGTGAACATTTATATGTTATTCATACCATTATTTCATTATCTATGGAGTACAATTGATTTAATAATAACAACAGTATTTCAAAACATACACAAATAAAATTTCATTTAAATACAGTTTAAAAATATTCACAAGATTAAAAGCATTATTTAACATCTTCAATTAGTATTATAATTATTTTGACAAGTGTTATAAAATAGTAAACACTTTGGTTTATCTACATCAACACTTTTCAGTTGTAAAGTTATTTGAATTATTCTATCATTTGTGATTATGATGCGACAGAATGTATATACATGTTTTCCATTAATCAATGGTGAAATACAAAATTATTTTACTAAAAATATTTCACATGGAAACATGTATTGCTAGTAACAACAAATTTAAAAATGATCAAAGTTCTAAAATTGATTTATTCTTGATCAAGTTTCTAAATCTTATTAATGAATTCAAATAGTCAAGTGATCATTGTTCTTTACAACTTAGCTTGTCATACTAACCTTTTTTTAATAACAATGCATAAAATAATTAATTCAAAGTTCACTCTTCCCTGAATATTGAGTTTTAAGTTTTCTGGAAAATAATGTTTCCATAAAATATTGTTCAATTTTTTCACTTACTATTGTAGTGATTCACATTAAAGAAGCTGTTCATCAGTTACCTTATGGTCACTTACACTCTTTACACTGTTTGAGTCACAACACTGTCACCTCTTTGAGTGTCCACACGGTATCATTAGTGTCACTGGTGTCCATACAGAAGTTGTCAATTGGTTTCAGGGCAAGATCATCTTACCTGAACATAGCACTTTGATTACTTTCTATATTAAATAGTGCATATAACATGGTTTAATTAGTGGTTATTAGTTATAACAATGGTTTAACTCAATACGCAATTAAATGTGGTGAAAAATTATTTACAAAACACCTGAACATGCCCATGATTAATCATCATTTGTTTTCCCTGTATTCATTTATGTATACATACATATGGCTTGTGAATAGAGTTTCATTTATCTATACATTTATTGATACTGCTTTGGCATGCTTAAAGTTGACACATTTAACATCAATTATCATTATTATATTTACAAAGTTTTCCATACATCACTACTGGTTATTCATTACCAGTATTGCAATAATGAATCATATTTGCAATTACATTTAACTCATGTTTATTTGTGATTTGTATCACTATATCATTGCATTAATGACAATTACAATAATTTCTATCAAAAGTTGTAATCAAATGTTTACAATATCTTGGCTTACTTTTTCAATGTATTTTTTAATTTATTAATGTACTGGTGTCTGCAACATGACTCTAGTAATAAGGTTAGCCATGCTATAGGTCACTTTATGCTATGTCTTTAGGCTCAACTGCCAAGGCTAACTAATACCTTAAACTGAAAGTTCAATGCCATTTTGTGATTAATAGTGTACTTGCGTTGATTAATTTTGGATTTTGAATGTGGCTGGGTGTGATTAGGGTCGAATTGTACTACTATTGATCACTGGCTCATCACCTTTTACAAAATTCTTAAAATGATTAAGAATTACATATTAGTACAAAAGAATACATATAATGTATATCATTGAGTCATATCAACATAAACGTAAACTAGTTATAATAACAGTTAAAGTATTACAACAAACCTCCATACATCACCTTAGTTTAACATAAGTATCATATTATCATCAATGTTACATTCAAATCTTTTATACATCTTACTTCATCACAAATCTCATATTATCATTAATGTTACATTCTTTCTAACTCAGATTCGACTGCCTTTCTTTTGTTAAAAGGTACCGGATATGGTTTTCTTATGAATGGTACTTCGCATTTAACATTCAGTTTTGCAACATAGTTTTTTATACAACCGGGATTGTCCGAGAACACTAGTTTATTTTTTATTAAGGCTTTTTTTAGCATTTCTATTTGATCTTTATTTTGAAATTTAATTTCATTAACTATCGCTTGTAGTTTCATATCTATTTGTTTTTCAAAATTATTTTCATTATTTGTTAAAACCAAACCATTCCTCTGATTTGAGTTATCTTGGTAATCTATATTGACTTTATTTATTTTTGTTACTGTTCTGTCACTATTTATATTTAAACCCTTATATAAGTCCTTAGTTGGTGTTAGGTTGTGTGGCTTTACATATTGATTATCATCATTGTAATTATTTGATTATTTATTTCAAAATCCATCTGTGCTTGATAATTTATTCTCTTTGATCTCACACCAGTGACTCCTATAATCTGTAAATTACTTACTGGTAGTTGTGGTATTTTATAATCTACATTATTCTTTATCTCCTCATATATATCTTTACTGATAATGGTAGCCTCCGAACCTGAATCTACTATGCATCTATATGCTTTACGTCCTATTTTTACATTTATTTCTGGTAAAAAGTGAGTTGAACCTTTGATTGGCATTTCATGAAAGTTGTCTTTATTAGTTAGTTCATTATTTAAATCTTCATGTAAAAATATTTCATTAGTGTTGACCTTAACTTTATTTCCTTTGTCTGACTGCATTGGTTTAAAAAAATCATTAATTATTTGCTGAATTATAGAAAATCCTTTCTTATTGATATGAATGAAGTCAGGTTTTTAATGCCTCTTGAGAAAATTTCTTTTTCAAACAAATTTATATTACATCTGTTTTTATATTCTGGGTCCATAAATGCATTGGCTATATTTATCACTCTAATGTTATTGTCATTATTTAGAGAGTTTATGAAGTCATTAAATATGTTTAGTTTATGGAAATGAAAAGAGTCATGTCTTGCTAGTTTTGGAATTGGCGGTAACGTTAATAAAATTAAATGTTTATTCCAACTAGATAGTTCTTCAATCATGATTTTGTATTCATTTGTTACATATTTTACTGGTACTCCCTGTAAAAAATCATTAGTTCCTATCATAATAATAAGTTTGTCATTAAGATTGTCTTTATTTAGTTTAAGTTCATGTCTTAATTCAGGAATATTTTGTCCACTAACACAAAGTCCTATTCTTCATTTGCTTGACACAAACACTGGTGTTTTGTGTAATATATGTTGTGCAAATCTGCTTAACTGGATGTCTCCTACTAATTCATGGTTCAAAAATATTGGTTTTTCCCTGATCTGTCCTACATTACATGAATAGTGATTAATTGCCCTATGTGTGTTAATAGTGTTTGTATCCTGCTGTAATGGTCATTCGTTTCTCACGTCTTCCCTACTATTGTGATAGCTGTTATTTTGTCCCCTATAAGAACCTCTGTATGGTCCTCTGTAGTTACCTCGACATTGTCCTCGTCTATCAATGTTGTTATCCCTGTGTCCTGAAATTTCTTTATTTTCTCTTACAGCATTGTGATTATTACTGATTGTATTATCATTAGTATGTGATTTAGTATTTGTTTGTTATTGTAATCATACTGTCTTCTAGGTCAGTGTTTCCCAACCATTTTTACTGTTGTACCACTTGACTAGATTAAAATATTTCACATACCACCTAGTCACTTGAAGTATGAATTGGACCTATGGACAAATGTTTAATAGGGTACAAGCCTAACTAACCTATACAACAAAAAGGATGAAAAATGAAGTTCTGTGTAGTGTTGTAACATTTAATAATGAATTAATTGAAATGAACAAGAAACACAATAAGCTCAAGATATGACACACATTGCAACAAAAAAAAAAAAAAAATGGAAAAGACAACACAATACAAAACATGATGTCAATGAGAAGGTTGCGCTTGAATTTTTGAAGCTAGATTTGGAATGTCTGGTCTAAGATTGCTTAGCCTTAAACGGAGATCATTTTCCACATTTAGAAGTCTGTTTCGATATTTGTTCTTGAGGTACACAAGAGATGAAAAGGCTGTCTCACACAGGTATGAAGTTGAAAACGGAAGCAAAAATTTAATTGTTTTGTCAGCTACTTGTCCGTAATTCACACGCCTTTCGACCCAAAAGTCCACAAGCATCATTCTTGAAAATTATTGCCGAAGTTCCGAATCACAGTTTAGTTCAAACAACTGTTCTTTTTCTGATGCAGTAAAGTTGTCTGGTGCCATTTCTATCTCTGCAAACGGGTTTTTGATCCAGGAATATTCATTCAAGTCCTCAGGAAAGTAAAGGTTGTAGCTGTTAACTAAGCTGAGACAATGGTTTTTAATGTCAGCCAGAAATTCAGGACTAAGTTGGATGTCATTTTCGTCAACAAAATTCTCAAGAGTAGGAAACAGTGAAATCTTTTTTTTCTTCTGCATCTTTTGCTGCTTGGTTCAGCTTCTTTTTCATTGCAGATACCTTATCATTAACTTGAAAAGGTGTGTTGTTATTTCCTTGCAAACTTTGGTTGAGTTCGTTGAGCTTTGAAAATATCTCTGCCAGATACACCAACCTACAGATCCACAGTTCATCTGAGAAGCAGTCTTTGAATTCAAAGTTTTTGTCGGACAAAAACACGAAAACCTCATGGCGTAGCTCAAACAGACGAGTCAAAACCTTTCCTCTCGATAGCCATCTGACCTCGGTGTGTAGCAATAGCTGTCTGTGCAAACAAACGAGAATGTAAATCACGCGCCTTGATAAAATTTACAGTTTTAACGGCTTGGCTTAAAACCTTCTTTAAGCTTTCAGGGCAATTGTTGCTTACCAAAGCCTCTCGATGCAAACAACAGTGAGTGAATGTTGCTTGGGCGGCTACTTGTTTTACTCTAGCTACAACCCCAGAGTGGCGATCTACCATTGTGGTGGCTCCATCATACAAAGTCCCACGCACTTGTTCCAATCCAGATCATGCTCATTTATAAAACCATTTAATTTAACAAAAATGTCTTCACCAGTCGTATGTGTCGGTAATACTTCACAAAATAACATGTCTTCATTTACCCTGTTACCGTCTTCATATCTTACATAACACAGCAAATTCAGCATATTTGTAATGTCTGTTGTTTCGTCAATTTGCAGTGAAAAATATGGACTCTTCTTTATTTTCTCGATTAACATGCGTTTGACATCCAACGCCATGTCTTTTACTCTTCGTGTTACCGTGTTGTAACGACACAACATCAAGCAGCTTTGCTTCTTTTTCTCCTAAAATTGAAGAAACTATATCTTTGGCAGCAGGTAAGGTTAAGGATTCACCAATCATATGTGGTTTAGCTTCTTGAGCAATTCTTAAGCTTACTTTGTATGATGCTTCAACTGCTCGAGTGTTAAGAGATGAAAATGAGCTCATTGTCTTTTTGCTACCTTTAAGCTCACTTTCTTTATTTTTAAAATAAGCCACAGGTTTCCCTTTCAAATTATGGTGTTTTGTATTGAAATGCCTCATGAGAAGGGAAGG
Organism: Stictocephala bisonia; assembly: GCA_035578905.1. Lineage (NCBI taxonomy): Eukaryota > Metazoa > Arthropoda > Insecta > Hemiptera > Membracidae > Stictocephala > Stictocephala bisonia. The sequence continues at coordinate 206,344 of JAQJVL010000968.1, read as the reverse complement.
TTTCATGCTGTGTTTGGATAATGTTTCCATACAAATAACACACTGTGGAGTAGGCTCATTTAAATCTCCAGTGTAAGTAAACCCAAAAGCTAAATAACTAGGGTCGTACTTTCGTCTGACCTCTTTTTTAATTAACTTAGCTGTACTTTTGGATGACTGAGTACTAGTCGGGGCTACATCACCTTCAGTAGCCGTGCCCGTACCCTCGGAACTACTGCCAACAGTTTTCACATCACTTGCACTAATTTGAATAGTTTTAGATCCAGGAAAACTGGTTGAAGGGCCACTAATAGTGTTCAATTCACTCTCACTAATTTTGAAAACTTTCGGTTGAGAACTACTGGTTGAAGGACCAGGTTGACTTTGTTTTAAAAACTTATCCATATCAACTGCGCACCATAAGCACGAAGGCTAACCTCAAACAAATACACAGTGAATTACGCAGTGAATGTTACTAAACTGACAGAAATGGAGTAGCGACTGGCGAGCGACTACAGAGGTCAATGAACTGTGGGGGGGGGGGGGTCGCAGCGCTGACGAGCCGAGCCCCGAGCCATCTCGATCATTTCCGAATCTGAATCCGTGTAGTATTGCCTGTCGCCTGAGGACTGGGCGCATGAATTTTGAATCTCGCACATATTACTTGATTGCCACTGTTATAAGCCAGTAACTGTAATAGCTGTCTAAGAAATTATCCAGTCCTCGTTCTAATGTATTGATAACTAGAGACAGTTGCCGTTGGTCAATGAATTGTTAATAGTGGCGCACCGGTGCAAACCATGGTGAAATTACTAGGCCTACTCGTAGTCACTGCGTACCACCGCAGTCCCCTCTGCGTACCACTGGTGGTACGCGTACCACAGGTTGGGAAACGCTTTTCTAGGTGACCTATCATTGGATTCAAAATGAGTTTTTCTTACATTATTTAATTGTTTTAAATAGGTTTCTAGGTCGTCTCCATTTTGTATATTAGTAGCGGTTGCTACTGATGCACTGATACCTATTGGGAGATGTCTTGAAATGAAACTAAGGAAATTATCCATATTTAGCTTGTGGTCTAAGAAGCATGAGATATTATAATACTCCATCAATATGACACTTAAAGTCATTAATTTTACACTCAAAGTCAGTATTACAAAGTGTTAAAGCTTTTTCTATTTTTTAATCTATTATTGTGTGTAAATGTTCTACTCGTTCTTCTATTCTATCATTGACTGTACACATTTCTTGATTATCTAATTCATTCAATACTTCAGTTAGTTTTACATTTAGTTCTATGTATTTGTCTAACAGTGTTCAGTTTATGTTACTAAGTTTATCCTCAACATCATTTATTTTGACAGCTTGTTACCTATTTTTATTGTTTACTTCATTCATAATACTATTTTCCTTTATGTCAATTTCTTTTTTAAGTCATATTTTAATAGTTCTATTTGTTTGACCATGTTATTATTAAGTTGACTTATCCTATCATTGGTTTCTTTTATGAGTTCATTAAATCTCATATTAGTTTCAGCATTTGTCTTGATAAGGTTATCATTCAGCTCTTTAAGTTTAACATCTGTTTCATCTAACCTAACATTAATTTTATCAAGTTTAGAATCAAAGTTAGTATTCATGTTTGATAACAACTCCATTATATTTGATAATGTGTGTTCCATGTTTGAACTTGGCCTATCCATGTTATGTTTATTATTTTGATCTAGTTCTTTGTCTCTAACTATACTTAGTAAAGTGTCTGAATCATCTGAATAATTTTCAGTGATTTGATCATTATTCATTTTGGACATGATTAGCTTACTAAAATTTAATAGGTTTTAAGTTTCAAACAAAATTGTCTTTAAAATATTTTTAACATTTTTGAAAACACTTTACAGCCTTACGTGGTTGGTTCGCCAAACTTTAACCTCTCCCTTTATGTGATGAGTTACATTAGAGTAAGTTTTTTGTTAATTTGGTATATTATTGCTCAAATTAAAATTTTTTAGAATCTCAGGGTCGATATATTTTTTTATGGGTAATTCGGTGAGGTTGTAAATTACAATGAATAAAACTCTAGATTTTTCTTAATGAAAAAGCTAATTTATTAACTACATTTTTAAATATATTTAGACATTTTAATATGATGAAACAAATGTATTATTTAATTGGTACAAGTTTCTTTAAAAAGATTATTTAACTAAGTTAATTAACTAGAACTTATCTTAGCTTTTCTTCATGTGATGATGAAGATCCTCATGGACTTGAAGTTCATGTTAATAGATGAGATGGTGGTTCCGATTTAGATACCGTGTAACTATTTAAATAATTGAATTAAACTATTAAAAATTGATTGATTTTAGACATCTTCACCAATTACCCGGGTTTGAGGTCAGTCGACCACCCGCGGTGAAATAGAACTTGTGCACACGGCTCTAGATGGAAAAGGAGTGTACTTGAGAGTGGCGTCCTTTGTGTGTGTCTCTGTTAAGGAAAGAATTTTGGGTTGGAGACTTTCCGGTCTGTACATGTGCTCTGGGTGTGGTCTGCTATATGCTGCCACCTGTTGCCCATATTTGTCAACTAGCAATGTCTTTTATTTAGCTTGGGCTTGACTGTCGCTTTGTGACATGTCAACTCCCCTTGAAATGGACTAGTCCGGGACGCAGAACTGAACAGGTCTCGACTTGTGTCTCCACTGTATTCTTTGAAATATTGTTTACTCTGGTGTCTCGGATTACTACCATTTGAATAATTTTGCTAACTTAATTCCTAATATTTGTTGGTTATTAATTTGCTATAATTACTGAATATTATTTGAATGTTCGGTATTTGTTCTAATCAAATACACCTATTTCCTCATTAAAATAATTTGTATTTTATTAAATTTAATTAATTTTATCGTCAATTAGGTGGATCTGTTACACCTAACATAACCAAATCTACCATAAAATACTCAACCTAGCCCTATCCTAACAGAACGAAACCTTACTGAAATCATAACATTTCCGGCGCTAATGTGCTTATAAATTGATCCAAAATATTGTACCCAACTGCTTAAAAGTCATTTGCCACAATATCTGTAGCAGGTACCATATTAGTCATCCACCCCTATACTATCAATATAGGGCCCACCAAGATTGTGGGCCGCATCAATATAGATTAATGAGTTCATTTGCTAGTGATAGACTTAAGGAAATCCTTATAAATTATGAGGTTAATTTTGTGAACTTATAAAGATATTGTATTCACTTAATGATATCGTCTCAACAACATAATTTCGTATTTCTTTAATTCCGTAGAAATGCTCTTTATATTTTATGGACTTTCTATTTACATAACGCAGATTAAACAACAAAATTATATACCAATTACTAATAATAAGGCAGAGTTAGTGGAAGTGTCTTTTTAGGGAGTTACCTGTGTTCTTTATTTTTATCTTCTTATCAAATAAACCAGAGTAGGATTGCAATTATAAGAAAGATAGATAAGTGGCATGTTACAATAGTACTGCATGGGGGATGGGGTTAAATAGTCAAAACATGTAAATACATATATTTACCCATGTATATTATATTGAAGTAGGTCACCTAGTATCTCTGTACATTTAAAAGTTCAGTCAATGAATCATTGAAATGGAACAGTGGGCTTTCATCTGCAATAACATACAAGGGTAAAGAAAATCACAACAAATATATCATCAAGACTAAGGCAAAAAGTAACTGAAAAATGTAACCCAAATGAATTCCCAAACATTGTTATGGTAGGGATTGTCTAGCATTGAAGGGTTTCATCACATACACACTTCCAGACCACGTCCTTAGAGTCATTCTGACTTGTCTAAGTCCTCAAAGCATGTGTGTCTATTCATGTTGGACTAAAAATGAAAATTCGATCGGGACGCCTACTAGTGGAAGAATTGTGAACTGATGAATTGGTGAGAAAAATGCCATTGACTCTTGAGGATTTAGCCTGGGGACATGGCCAATGTCCCCAGACTCTAAAACGGTGAAATTTCATATGAGTGTCCTCAGACCCTACCTCTTACAAACACACACAAACACACACACACACACACACACACACACACACACACACACACACACACACACACACACACACACACACACACACACACACACACACACACACACACACACACACACACACACACACACACACACACACACACGCACACACGCACACACGCACACACGCACACACGCACACACGAACACGCGCACACGCGCGCACACGCGCACACGCACACACGCACACACGCACACACTCACACGCGCACTCGCGCACACACACACGCACGCGCACGAACACGCGCCCGCACACGCGCCCGCACTCGCGCCCGCACTCGCGCCCGCACGCGCGCCACACGAGCGCCACACGCGAGCGCCACACGCGAGCGCCACGCGCGCCACGCACGCGCGCCACGCACACGCGCCACACGCGTGCGCCACGCACACACACGCCACGCACACACACGCCACGCACGCACACGCCACGCACGCACACGCCACGCCACGCACACACACGCCACGCACACACACGCCACGCACACACACGCCACGCGCACACACGCCACGCGCACACACACACACACACACACACACACACACACACACACACACACACACACACACACACACACACACACACGCATACACACGCACACACGCACACACGCACACACGCACACACTCACACGCGCACACACGCACGCGCACGCACGCGCACGAACACGCGCCCGCACACGCGCCCGCACTCGCGCCCGCACTCGCGCCCGCACGCGCGCCCGCACTCGCGCCCGCACGCGCGCCACACGAGCGCCACACGCGAGCGCCACACGCGAGCGCCACGCGCGCCACACGCGCGCCACGCACACGCGCCACACGCGCGCGCCACGCACACACACGCCACGCACACACACGCCACGCACGCACACGCCACGCACGCACACGCCACGCCACGCACTCACACGCCACGCACACACACGCCACGCACACACACGCCACGCACACACATGCCACGCACACACACGCCACGCACACACACACTCGCCACACACACACACACACACACACACACACACACACACACACACACACACACACACACACACACACACGCACGCACGCACGCACGCACGCACGCACGCACGCACGCACGCACGCACGCACGCACGCACGCACGCACGCACACACTCACGCACGCACGCACAAGTTATTGACCCACCTACCCACGCATACAAGCACGGTGTTATTGACCCACCCGCCCACCTATACAAGCAAGGTGTTACTGACCCACCCGCCCACCCATACAAGCACGGTGTTATTGACCCACCCACCCTCCTATACAAGCACGGTGTTACTGACCCTTGCTTGTATATGACCCTTGCTTGACTGATGTATTTTATTTGTTTTTATTTATTTATTCTCATTACACAAACCCTATTCAGGGTACAAAAGTCGTCAACCATGATAGGTTTGTTGCAAACAAACCAGAACTCTTAATCTATAGAAATTAAGCAATAAAAAATACATGAGATAAAAGACAACATTTACAATGATTCAATTAAGATAATAGATAACCAAAAGGATAAATGTGCAGATAAATTTACTGTCAAACTGTAAGAACTCTAGTCTGTTACTTAACAATAGTGGAGTAACAATTTAATTACTGTGAAGTAAAAATGTAAATGTAAATCAAATGTTTAATACGTACATTAACATCATGAGCCTGTAATGTGGTAAAAATTTCCCCTCAGGATACAAACAACTCTTCAAAACTATAAAAACACTGGCTGATAAACCATTCACTAAGTTTAGTTTTAAAACTCTTTGTATAAGATAGATTTCTTAGCGATATAGGAAGTTTCCCAAAAAAACTTTTTGCCCATATAACTAGGTTTACTTTCATATAGTTTTGTAGGATGTGATTCTGAAAAGATTTTTTTATGGCGAGTGTCATAATTATGGTGTCTTGTATTGCATTCTAGTAAATTATTTTCAACATTATAAATGATTGACTGGTATATATAAATAGATAGAACTGTTAGATATTGTTTGACCGAAAAGAATCTCTGCAAGATTCATTATGTTTCAGATGATCAAATTATTGCCATGCAAAGTAAAAATATTGTTCAGAAAGACTACTATACTAATACTAAATAGTTCAATAAAATTCTCTATACACATCTCTCCTACCTTTAATTGACAGTTAAAACATTTTTTCATGTATTGATAAGTACGAGGGTCGTCCAGAAAGTAAAGAACGATTGTGCATCACGTACGGCGCCGATCCCCCACCACTGCGACTGCGTACACGCTAGTTACCTCTGGCTGTCCGGTCTAGAGATGGGCAAGAACAGTTAATTTGCGGAACAGTCGGAACCGGAACAACTCCAGGAATTGAACTGTTCCGTAAAGCTGTTCCGGAACAGTTTATGAAGAACAGTCAGATTTTAACCAAGACCAGCTAGATTCATCCAACTCCTGAGTGTTCGGAATCGGAATCGTTTGAGAACCCTGAGTCTAAGGGTAAAAACATTTCTCTGCCAAAAAAACCAATTATATTTCTAAAGTGGGTTAAATCAATCATATTTGGATAAATTCTTGTTTTTAATACATTTATAATTATACAAAACTGGTTGGACAAATGAGAATGCCTATTAATCATCCAAAAGACAAGAAAGTAACATTGTACAAATTAGTTCACATGTTTAAATTCAATAAATATTTTAGAAAACTAATATAATAATGAACAGCTACAGAAAAACAAAAATAGTAGATAAAATAACAAAATCAAAACGTAAATTTACCATCAATAATATGGCAAAGTAAATTATAGTACTAAGACATACCATTATTTCCTACATAAAAAAAACATGAAAGTACAGCAAATATAATAAAAACTATACATTATTTTTATAATACAACATCAGGCCTATTATTTGCAGAATTCAGAATAGTTATAAAATACATATATACAACATATATATAACTTATTTGCAAGGTATTTTTCATCTGTTTTCTCCCTGCCTTCACTGAGTCCTCCCAGCTATGTATTTAACAGCAGGGATACGTGGTCAACATGTAGCTTCACAGTAGAAGACGTGAGAAGGAAGTTGGACATGTTGGATGCTGACAAGGGATGTGGCTCAGATGGGATCCCCAACTCAGTTCTTCGTCATTGCAGCGATCTACTTGCCCCATCTCTGGCCTCACTCTTTAATGCATCGCTGGCTGATGGAGTTTTCCCGGACGCTCTGAAGCTTGGCATAGTTGTGCCTATTCACAAGTCTGGCGACCTGAGCAATGTTAGGAACTACAGACCTGTTACTATTTTGTCAGCTGTCGCTAAAGTGTTTGAAAGCCTTCTTTTGGACAAATTGGGTGCATTTTTCAGGTCAATAATTCCAGCCTGTCAGCACGGGTTTTTTCCTGGACGATCGGTGACTACTAATCTAGTGATCTTTCAAGAGTACATTCGGGGTGCGTTCGGGAGATCCAGTCAGGTCGATGCTGTCTATATCGATTTGTCCAAAGTATTCGACAGGGTCGACCACAGCATTTTATTGGCCAAGCTGAAGGGGTACGGAGTGGTGGGACCTCTACTCGAATGGTTCACATCTTATCTTGCAGATAGAAGACTTGTTGTAAGATATAATTTCGTACTTTCTAACGAATTTGTATCGACATCTGGGGTGCCGCAGGGATCGCACTTAGGCCCTTATCTGTTTAGTGTCTTCACGTCGGATGTGGTTTCATGTATTTTTTCCAACGTCCTGCTGTTCGCTGACGACATGAAGATATTTTTGGAGGTGGTCAACCCTGAGGATTGTTCAGTCATGCAAGAGGATCTTCTGAGGCTGGAGAAGTGGTGTTCAGAGAACGGAATGTCAATAAATACTTGTAAAAGCCTCACTATAACCTTCAGTCAGAGGAAATCAGCAATTAGAACTCAATATTGGCTGCAGGATCAAGTAATTACGAGAGTGCAGGATATCCGGGACCTTGGAGTGATCCTGTCTTCAGACTTATCCCGGGAAGCCCAGGTCAACAGTGTTGTATCGAAAGCTTGCCGACTACTTGGGTTCGTAATTCGATCTACAAGAGGCATCACAAACAAGACAGCACTAAAAACTATTTACTGTGCACTGGTCAGGCAGGTTCTCGAGTTCTCTACGGTTGCTTGGTCACCCTATCTGATTGGTCACAGGGATGCGTTGCAGCGAGTTCAGGACAGGTTTGTGCGAACTGTGGGAGTACGGCAGGGCTTGGCATTTAGAGAGGTTCCTGTTCGGGAGCTAGCAGTCGACATGGGTCTGGGGGAGCTGGATGATCGCAGAAGAATCTACGACTGTATATTCCTTTTCAAGCTGTTAAATGGCCATATTGATAGTCCTGAACTTTTGAGCAGCATCAACATAAGAGTACCATCTGGAACAAGATCGCAGGAGCTGTTTGAGAGAGAGCATCATGGAACCCTCTACAGTCGAAGTCATGCTATGCCTAGGATCCAGAGAGAGGGCTGTTCTATCTCGAGGGTCGTGGATTTTTTCTCTATGAAGCCCGCCATGTTCAGAGCTGCTGTTACTAAATTCTGTTCTGGTCACATCACGTAGCTCTAAAATTTGCCTACTCTACTATGGACACTTTCAAGAGCATGAAAATAGGTATTATTAATCTTTTGCAGGGCACTGGCATTTATTATAAATATCATATTCTTGTTTCAATGTACAGATTTATACACTTTATTGTACGGTGTGCATTCACAATTCGGGTATTTATTATTGTTATTGTTATATATTTATTATTGTTATGTTATGATTATATATTTACTATTGTTATTGTATTGTTCTCATATTTATTATTGTTGTTCGTTGTTATATTTATATACTTTGTTATACTTTCTCTAGTTGGCATCGGCCATCTTGTATTCAGACTTTGCATTGTATTTCTTGTGAAAGTGGTTAAACCGTTGGAAAATAAATAAATAAAATAAATAAACTGTTTGGACAAAAGAAAAAGTCTATTGATAACCCAACAGACAAGAAAGTAAAATTGTAAAAATGAGTTCCCATGTTTAAATTCAATACATATTTTAGAAAACTAATATAATGATGAAGAGGTACATACAAACAAAAATAGTAGATAAAATAACAAAATCAAAACGTTAATTTACTATGAGTAATATGGTAAAGTAAATTATACTAAGACATGCGGTCGGGAATCGGACTAGTTTAAACTATTCATTGTTTATTGGCCGGATGTGTGTCGAGTTAGTCTTCAACGAGTTCGTCTTTAGCAAGCTGTTCCGGAACAGTCATTTCTATTTCTGGTGAACTGCATATGTGTGACTAGTTAGACTCAAACGAGTCCGTCTTCAGCAAACTGTTCCGGAACAGTCATTTCTGGTGAACTGTTCTGGAACAGAACAACTAACTCTAGAGAACAGTTCCAATAAGACTGTTCCGTTCTTTTTAGCCCATCTCTAGTCCACTCCGGTCAGTGTGAGCCGAATTTCGTTCCTGTGCGATCACGCGTATTTGCTTTGTAAACTTTGAAAATGGCGGCGCCAATTGAAAATCCTGCCAAATGTGAAGTGCGCTGTGTCATTCGGTTTTTGAATGCTCAAAATGTTTAGCCTGTCGAAATTTATAGGCAAATAAACACTGTTTATGGTGAGAATGTAATGAACGAATCCTCAGGGAGGAAATGGTGCATTATGTTCAACCAAGGAAGAACCAATGTGCACGATGAAGAATGGATTGGGAGGCCATCACTTGTGACTGAGGAATTGAAGAAAAAAGTTGACAACAAAATTCAGGAAAACCGGTGATTCACTTTAACCACTTTAAAAGACGCTATTCCAGACATTTCTCGTCCCTCTTACGTGAAATTGTGACTGAGCATCTTGGGTATAAATATGTGCGCTCTGTGGGTTCCAAAGTTTCTTACAGAAATCCACAAGACTAAACGAATGGGAGCAGCCCTTGAATTTCTTACCCGATATGATAGTGATGGTGAACAATTTCTCGATCGTATTGTGACCGGAGATGAAACTTGGGTTTCGTACAAAACTCAGGAAACAAAGCGACAATCCATGAGGTGGCATCATTCAAACTCGCCCTCAAAACCCATAAAAGAAAAATCAAATCTGAACACAAGAAAATTGACGGCAACTGTTTTTTGGGACTGCAAAGGTTTAATCCAAGTCGAGTATTTGCCAAGGGGAGAAACGATAAATTCAGAAGCCTATTGCGAAACCCTTCAAATACTCAGACGTGCAATACAGAACAAAAGACGTGGCATGTTGTCAACAAAAGTGTTTTTGATCCATGACAATGCTCGGCCTCATGCATCGGTACGAACCCAGCAAGTTCTTCAAGGTCTAAAGTGGGAAATAAGTTTTTGACATCCTCCCTATAATCTGGACCTCGCGCCTTCAGATTACCATCTTTTCCCGAAACTGAAAACATTCTTGGGTGGGAAGCAGTTTGGAAACGATGAAGAACTGAAAGAAGAAGTGACATCCTGGCTCAGATCTTTGGCGGCTGAAGAGTATAACACCGGCATTGAAAAATTGATTCCTCGGTACAATAAATGCTTTGAAAACCAAGGAAACTACATTGAGAAGTAGGCTAGGTTACTGTGAGTATGTAAATAAAGTTCTGTGTTGTTATCTTTAGTTTTTAATTTTTTATACCAAAACGTTCTTTACTTTCTGGAGGACCCTCGTACCTTAATAAATAAAGGCTTCTTGCTAGCTTAGTGAATAGCATTACTGCTACATATGTAGAGGGTCACGGGGTCAAATCATAGGGGGTCAAATTTGCTTGAGGGGTTTGGACCATAGTCCCATAACAACAATTGTAGACTAAGTTAAAATTGTCACTGGTGTAAATAGAGAAAAAAAGTATAGAGTTATAGTTACAATATGTGGATATTCTTTTTTCTGTATTGTTTTAAGTATGTTAAGACTTAAAGAATTTAAAAGATTTTGGACTAATTTGGTTCTATTAAGGGCCTGACAACAACTCTTCTTATTTACTTTGTATTTCACAAAGTCCAAAAGAGATTTGTATTCTAATGATAAAATCCTTATATTGTATGGTTTTGTCTAGTATTACTGTATGCTAACTGAATCATTAACATGCAATAACTTCTGAAATGTACTTCATGCCCTTGGCATAAATGATGAACTCATATTGTCGGAAATGGAGCATGCTTCTCAGTTAATTGGCTGCCAGCATAGTTGGTTAACCTACAACTTGCTTGATCCTAATTAAATATATTCAATAAAGAACAGCTTATCACACGAATTTTTTATTTTTATAGGCTATTAATGATAGTTTCGTAAGGAAAGTCAACCTTAGCTTATAACGAAAACTTCATTGCTTATCAAACTCACTTATTTTTTATGTAACCTACAGTCTCTTTATCTGAATAATCAACATTATAAATAATAGATAACAAATATCATTGATGTTGCGATAAGATATAGTAAGTGATATGTACTTATTCAGATTGGGGTGGAGTGGAGCGAGTGCGAAGAGCGACATGGAAGCTGCCGCAAATGGAGAATAGAGAGTTAAGTTCCACGGTATCACTGGCTGAGAACCAACTGAACATGATGGGCCGACATGAGAAGAACTTGATGGCATCAGATGTAAGAGTGAAGTTAGGCTCTGTGCTGCATGGTGCATACATAGAATCTCTGCCTTCTACAGAAGCTCTCGTGCACGGCAAAGATGCAATGGTTGCAGTCAAGGCCAGTTTGCATTTGGGCAGCAAATACTGCAGCAGGTAAGTTCACCGTCACTTGATTGTAATGACAGCACACCAAGTCTTACTCAGAATGTACAATCTACATTATACTGTAGTCTCGTAAATATTCGTATTGTGACGATCTGGAATACAGAATAGTACCAAAATTGTAAAAAATTTAATTTAAAATCTAGAGTAAATCGTTGACCAATGATCCACAGTCATATCACAAGTACAATTTTGCACTTAGTTCTATATTTTCATCTGCCATTTGAATTATTTAAGAAATAAAAAATATAAAAAGTAAAATTTTTTGGCTTTTTTAGGTTGCTGGGTATAAGCCTCACATATACCATATTTCAAAGTTTTAACTTTAAAGAATGTATAGATATGTATATGTTAGTCTGTGGCTGTGTGTAGATGCAATAATGAATGAAATAAAATATATAATCCTATTTATGTTTTTAATTGAACAATTGATTGATCAGTTTTAATAAAATGATGTAAACAATACTTGTAATTTACAACTCTGTTTAATCAATAAACATGCCAATATTGGCAGTTACATATAATGTCTTTGATTTCGGGAAATGACTGGTTGCCTACCTTAAATTACAAAAGGTAAAAAAATATTAATGTTTAGACTGGGGATCGACGACAAAAACTGTGCATTACAAGTGTCAAAACTGTCTCTAAGTGCGACAAGCCTGGGTTCCAAGTGTTCCAGCCATTACAGACAAGCAGTGTTCTGTTCTGAGTTGGTACGATACCGTTCTCTAGATGGTTCCTGCAACCACCCTCATCATCCCGCCTGGGGACAGGCACTAACTGCCTACAGACGTTTTCTGCCTGCTCACTATGATGATGGTAAGTGATCATAATGAATTACTACTGAATAATACTATTTATATTTTATTAATAGACGACTATGTTCATTGGTACAAACATGATATAAATCCAGTATATAATATGCTTCCATCAACTGTAAATATAGGATATAATTAGCAGGGGTGCAGAATATATCCCAACGCCCGAACAATGTTCGGGGGAAATCATTGAGGGTCTGGGGAAATCCAGGCCCTTGTAATTCTTTTTTTTAATCTGCTTAAAATAATTTAATTTTTATTTCAAATGGTTTTTGGTGAAATGTAACATTTCCAACATATTATTATTTGATAGAGAGAGTGCATAGAAATTTCATTATCATCATAACCTCAAACTAATGTGTGAGTCGTGTTTCCATTGGCGTTATGAGACCGGGCACTGGGCAGCAGCAGCGGCGAGAGCGGTCACGCAGCGTCACGGGCGATAGGGTAACCATGACGTAATTTCAAAGCTTCGATGTTGGTTGAAAAGGGTCGTATTTTTTAACCGTAAATAGTGCGGTTTCACTTAGAGTGGCAACACTAACTTTAGGACGAAAGTTGTTCATCAATATAACTAGCCTAGTCACGATCGAAATTTAATCTCTGTCTAGGCTAAAAGGCAAAAAGTATTATTATATATATTTACATAGTTGCATTTACATTTTACAGCCAGCAGGCAATAAAAATTGTTTCCTAACGATTAACGCATGTGAAATATCGTAGGGTATTGTATTAAAGGGGCTAAATTATAGTAGGCCTAGTTATACAAAATATATAGCTATCGCCTATAGCTAAAGGCGATAACACGGAAGTGTAAAAGACTTAAATAATAGATTTATTGTGCCCGCGATGTCATTTCAAAACTTTGGTATCGTTGTGAAATGGAATATTTTCGACCGCCAGTAGTGTAATTCCGCATAGAGTGGGAACATTGGCTGACACTGCCTGACACACCCACCCCACTGTCGCGCCGGCGCGGCGCGCGCATCACCTGACATCCCTGCCTTGCCGCTCAGTCGCATGCGTCGTCTGTCGGCTGATTAGTTTTATCTCTGTCGACGCGAAAATTGAACTCACGTGCATAAGCTTTGTGCATAGTACAATGTAAAAGTGAGTGGTTATTTTTACTTAGTTAAATGTCGTTTTTGAGTAAAAAGGATGTGATTTGTGCATTTTGTGAGTGGAAAGGCAGACGTGACAAATTAACTGCCCATACGACATCGAAGTATCCGAACGAGAAACCACGAACTAAAGATCAAGGTGATTTATCATCCATTTTTAAACGTAATCTAACTGATACTGCTCAACCAACCCATTCCACGTCTGTTTTTGAGAGCTGTTCTAGTACACCAGATAATGTTGATATTGATAGTGAATTGATAGAGCCTCCAAACAAAAAGATTTTTGCTGTAACTTCAGAACAGCCTACGACTGATACAATTGAACCAAAAGATGCACAAAATGTTGATGTAAGCAACCAAATAAAAGAAATAGGAAATGCAATTACTAATTTAAATAAAAAAATTGATCAGTTAGTTAACCTTAGCAAACTAAATGAAAGAGTAGTCAAGGTCGAAAATAAACCAAGTGATGTTGTAGTAGATGATGAATTTGAAACCAAAATGAAACTTATTAGAACTTCTAAGTCTGTCGATGAAATTTGTAACTTAATGCCTTGTTTGGAGTTTGGAAGGGAAACTTCCACCCTTAGATGTAACCTTGTGTGCAGAATGTATTTTGTATACCTAAGGACGTAGCTGTTATAAAGAGTTCTAAATATGGATTTTTTTTCATTCCATGATGAAGGGCTTGATTCAGGTTCTCAAAGTATGTCTTTCAGAAATTCTAAAACTCACATAATTGACCATTTGAAATCAAATTCTCACAAATGGTGTTTGCAGTATAGCATACAAGAACAACAAAATGAGGCTTTAATTGATAAAGAGCATAGTGAAATAGCTTTAAAAGTTGCAAGAGTAGCTTATAGTTCTGTCAAGGAAGGCAAGGGTGGCAAGTTTTTCGAGTGATGTTTGAGTCTACAAAGTTTAAATGGCACTAGTATAGGAGAGCTAAATCATTCAAGAGAATTTTACAGGGGTTTCAGAACTAACTTGTTCCTAACCATCCGAAGTAAAATATTTGACTTTTTTAAAACAATTAACCAAGCTACAAATCACTTACCATTGGTGTCTGTGGTTGCTGATAAAATCACCAAACTCCACAGAACGTTTCAAATAACTTATTTGATTACCTTAGTTGAGGGTATTCAGACTTGCATATTACTAGATATTTCACCATGCGGCACATCCCACAAATGTTATGACTTGGCTAAAAAAATTGAGGATAGTCTCAATGAAGCAGGAATCAATTGTAATGAACAGCTGAATGGGACGGCATTTGATGGCCAGTATTTTGATATAGTGGACAAAAAATTGGTGACTTCATGCACTACAAATATGAGTCATGAATTCTTCTTGCCCATGTGGGATATAGCACACAGAATTGAGTTAGCGCTTAAGGATGTGAAAAAAACACCTGCAATGAAATGGGTCAATGACCAAGTATCAGTAATTGGTGGAATCATGAAACAATATAATTGGGGTATAGGATATGAAGAATTACTTAATTTAGCAGATGAGCTGAATGTTGATTCCCTAAATCCTAAAATGTATCAAGACACAAGATTTGTCCAAAGTGAAATCAGAGTTTATAAAACATTTTTGAAGGATTTCAAAATATTTTTAACTGATCTTCACAGAAAAAGATGCGAAAGTATTTCACTGTCAAATAACACCCAAGCCAAAGAATTTTCGAATCAGTTGAAAAAATTTACCTCTCCTTCCTTTTTTTTTTGAAGTAATAGGAATTACTGACATTCTACAAGTATTAACAAACTTCAGTTGCATTTCCCAGAATGTTAATATTTGCATTTGGACAGTTTTTGAAATCATTAGATGTTCTGAAAAATATGAAAACTTAACTGATTGAAGGTTTTGTGTCACCGAAACATTTTCCAACTCTATCAAAGGAAGTGAAGCTGCTAAAACATAACTTGTTTCATGATTGTGCTTTAGTAAATGATAACAAGCTAGCAACTACCCGTTCTCAAGAAGTCCAAGCTTATAAAAGCTTTGATGAAGAAGATGACCTAAGTGAATATGAAGCTTTTAAAGGCTCAAGAGACAAACTGTCAACATTTTTAAAAATACTTATTGAAAAGCTTGAACTTAGAATTACAGAACCAGCAATTGTGAAAGATATGAAGACATGTTTCAGTACTACTTCTTTGTTGGATGGTGATTTTGACTCTAATGTATCAGTATCACTTTAAAAAACTGGTAGCATGGGTCAATGAAAACAGAGGAAAAAATTTTGAAAATGATGTGGTGTTGGCTCAATTAAAAAATATGAAAATACAACTGTGCCAACACTTTGACCAAAAAGTAGGCCTGCAAATAGAAGAAGGTCAAGAAGAAAATGATTAAAAAAATAAAATCAAACGGATTGAGTTGGAAAAGAAACTTATGAATACTTTAGTCACAGATAGGAGGATATTCACAGATCATCAAGAAGTTCTTTACATTCTTGAAAACTGTTAAAAAACTTGTAGTGAAGCTGTGTGTGAAACACTAGGTTCGGTGATTGGCAACCATTTGCACAATAGGAACATAAAACATGATAGTCTCTATCATGAAGTGTTTATTTCTTGGAATGGACCCCCTGTCCACTCATCTTCTCATTTGTTAAAAGAAGGGCTAATAAAACATTTTGGTGGGGAAAAATTTCACTTCACAAGATTTTCATCAAAATCGAGGTTGAAAATTTACAAAACGTCTAAAGTAGTTGACAGGCTCCAATCTGAGAAGGGAAGACTTCCTTTCCTTGAGGATTTTTGAGGTCAGTAACACAAAAATTAACTATAACTATAGATTTTATTATTAAACAAAAATAAAACAATCAGCTATCGCTCCACATATTGATTGAGCTTGATCTTATCACACACAGTTTTTAATATTTTATGTAGGCTATAGGCTATGCTTACTGTTATAAAACTTGTGCAAAGAATTACTTGTTACTGTGATTTGTAAATAACTAATTTTAAGCAACAAATAAAATACAGTTAGTAACTAACTATCTAAAATTGTTATGATTGATTTAATATTTTTCAAAAAATAAAAAGCAGCTAAAGGTTACTTTAAAAAATTTAAATTTATAAAATCAGCAAACAAAAACAAGAAAGGTATTAAACTTTTTTGAAGGTATTATCAATTGTTATAATGAAATGAAATAAGATCATAGATTGAATACTAGGTTTTTAAAAAGTGGGTTTTTATTTGTGTAGATGGTTTGAATTCAAACTATATAATAACTGAAGATGTAAGAAAGAACAAGGGGAGGTAAAAAAATATCATATGTACAACATTTAATTATTATTTTATTCTTTAATAAAACATATCTTATGAAAATGAAAGTGTCTTCTAATTTATAAATCACATTTTAATTAATTACAATCAAAATTATACTTTACCGATGTCAAACAACTTTTATATTACCTCTTACTATATATTGTATTGAATATACAAATTTTTAAATATATGTATAAGTATAATTTGAAGTCTTGAGGTGTATTAGGCATATTACATAGAAATATTTGCTGTATTTTTGTACCCCTTATCCTGGGGAAATTTTGATATCTTAAGTTTGTGTTCTGGGGAAATTTTTGGGTCTTGGAATTTTATGCACCCCTGATAATTAGTAGCTGCTAAGAAGAGTTCACACCCGACTATTAGAAGAAACATTTGCACAGTATCCAAGAATTTTCATTGCCGCAGCACTTATTAATTTTTTAAGTGTATTTGTAATGGACTTTTATTTCTTCTTTTATTATATGTCAATAATAATCATAACTTTAGTAAATTTTATTCTTAAGTAATAATGTATCGTTTTAAAGTTAAATTAAATTTCATTTCATTCTTCTTTTTAATAAACTTCCATTGTACGATATTTATTTTTACTAGGCGTGTATATTTGCATAAATTGTAGTTGTATTACTGTGACACTATTTCTTGGTTTTATGATAATGAAATGAAGGAATCGATTCACAACTGTTTCAGTGTTAATTTAATAATTGATCATTTTATTTAACGTAACTTATTTTAGTTTAATTGTTTTAGGGTTCCAAAAGCCACGTCAGTTGCCAAGTGCACGTCTTTTGAGTATTGCCCTGTCTCAAAACTGGGATTCTCCGGATCCTAGTGTCACATTGGCAGCCGTTCAGTGGGGACAGTTTGTGGCATCAGATCTTGCGCATACTGTTGTCTCAAAGATGTGTAAGTATTTGTTGATGTTGTTATTAGTCTTGATGTACACAAATCAAATCAAATCAAAGCATTTATTGTCAGGATACAATGAATGTATATAACAACGTCAAAATGATACACTAACCTAGCCTGTGATATTATGTATTACAAGAAAAAATTCATCAACACTGTAAATAGCAGATTTTAACAACCAATATTTTATGGTATATTTGAAATTAGACCTGCTCATGATCTTTACTTGCATGGGTAGAGCATTGAAAAGCTTGATACCCTGGTATTGAAAGCTACATTGAGTACTGGTAAAGTTACATCTAGGAGTTATTATGTTATTTCTATTGCGTGTAAAATAATTGTGTACATCTCTTTGGTTGCTAAGACTAGATAAGTTATCTTTAACATACAACAAGACATTTATTTATTTATTTACATGCTTCAATACAGTCAAAACCAATTACACTGAAGCAGTTCATATAATACATATATTTATGTTTGTGGGTTTTATAACTTATTCACTAAATCACTTCACATTATAAAAATAAGAATACCAAACTGAAATACTATAGATTCAAATATAACTGAAATTTATATGGAACGGAACAATACATGCTTGATGAGGAGGCAAACAATATAATGACATGCAATTAAATAAAAATAATAACTAATATTAGTATAGACTAGCATTCAGCAACAATAGCAGTAATGAATATTTTAAACAATTAAGAACAATAACAACAATAAATAATAACAGTAATAAATATTTTAAACAATTGACAACCATAACGACAATAAAAATAACAGTAATAAATATTTTAAACAATTGACAACCATAACAACAATAAATAATAACAGTAATAAATATATTTTGAACAGTTAACAATATAGAATTCGTAAAAGAGTAATAAACAAAACAAAATTATGTAGAGCGTTGACTTAAACAAGACAGGCAATTAGCTTTAAATATTTTAAAAGAGTCAAAAAATAGATCTACATTACTATTATCGGAAAGGAGCAAATTATTGTAAGATGTCATGAGGCGGTGAAGGGGGGAAGAAGCATGTGTCGTCGTGCGGCAGTAGGGAACAGA
Organism: Stictocephala bisonia; assembly: GCA_035578905.1. Taxonomy (NCBI): domain Eukaryota; kingdom Metazoa; phylum Arthropoda; class Insecta; order Hemiptera; family Membracidae; genus Stictocephala; species Stictocephala bisonia. Next base: position 187,311 of record JAQJVL010000968.1, on the reverse strand, counting down.
GAATAGAAGTTTATTGCGACTATGAAATGTAGGTACACGGAAAGAGAGGCCCGCCAAGCTAGCGGTATCGTCCACCCCGCCACGCACCAGTCTATACAGGAACACCAGGCCCATTATTGTTCTCCTCGCGTCAAGACTCCGGAACCCAAACAACACCAATAGCTCATCATATGGAACCGTGTACGTGTAAAAATTAAAACATTTGTAAAAAAGAAATCTTAAAAATCGCTTTTGAATTCTTTCAACCGCTTCTCGATATGTTGAATGAATTGGATTCCATATGACAGCCCCACTCTCCAACCTCAACCTAATGAAAGCATTGTAAAGCATAATGATGGTTAAAGTGTTTTGGAAACTTGCACTTTGTCTAAAAATGAAACCCATCATTTTACTGGCTGAGGCTATGCATAATTCGATATGAGGATTAAAAGATAGTGAATCATTTAAGTTTACGCCTAAATCTTTTATTTTATTTACTCTAGCTATTAAAACACCATTCAAAAAATAATCATTTTTGAAAAAAATCTTGTGCCCTTGTAAATTTCATTAAGTGGCATTTTGAAACATTGAAAGTCGTTTTATTTAAAACACTCCGTGAATACATTGTCTTTATCACGCTGTAAATAGGCAGCATCATCAAGATTTTTAATGTATTTAAACATTTTCAAATCATCAGCGAACAACAATGTTTCAGCGAAGCGTACGCAATCTATTAAATCATTAATTAAAATGGTGAACAGGCAAGGCCCCAGGTTCGAGCCCTGAGGTACGCCTGATTGAACGTTAAAAGTTGATGATGAAAAGCCACTGTAACGAACAAATTGTTTCCTATTAACTATGTAAGACTTAAAAAAATGTAAAAGATTTGATGAAACTCCGTAGAAATGTAATTTTTTCAATAAAATAGAATGATCGACCTTATCGAATGCCTTCGCCAGGTCGAGGAATAAAGCGTCAGTCCGAGTCCCAGAATCAAGACCCGAGGAAACATAGTTTGTAAAGTAAAGCAAATTAGTATTGACAGATCTTCCTGGTACGAATCCGTGCTGCTTAACAGTAATATGCTTTTCAAAGTGACTGAATAAATATTTATGAATGACCATCTCAAAAATCTTCGCTGGTACTGACAACACTGCTACTGGTCTATAATTAGTAATTTGGGATTTTTGACCACTCTTAAAAATTGGAGTTATTTTAGTGGTTTTCCATTTATCAGGAAAAACATTTGTTCTTAGGCTCAGATTAAACAAAAATGTTAGAGGGTTAATCAAATGTTCTGAACATCCTTTAAACAAATACTGCGGAAGTAAATCTGGACCTGTAGTTCGTTTTGACTTTAATTTTTTAATAGCATCCTGTACATCCTGCGTGCTTAGGCGGGGCAGAGTAAGGCACGACACACCAGCCATACACGGACTCTCCTCCGCGCACTCCACACTCGGCTCCGTCACATACCGCTCATACACGGAACCAAAATAATCCGCAAACGCACCTGCAATCGCCACTCCGCTATCGTGTTTTACTCCATTGTATTCCATAACCAGCATTGTATTTTCTACATTCTTTTTACTTTTAACAAAGCTCCAAAATTTACTACTGTCCGAACTAATATCATTCTCAATGCTGATTGTATAATTACGATAAGCTAAAGAAATTTCATTTTTTACCGCGGTTCTTTGAATTTTGAATATATTGTAAAGCTCTAATAAATTTAATTTTTTCCACCGCCTTCGTAATTTTTCTTTGAGTTTCAGATTGATATTATGGAGGGCGTAAACCAAAAAGGATATTTAGATTGTTTTCTTTTCTTTAATTGACAGGATTTATTTAGCACGTTATAAAACATAGATGGACGGCAGGGTCAAAATATTAAAATTTACAAAAAGTGGTTTACAATGTTCCCTACTATGTACATTGCCAATTATCCTAATTGCTTTCTTCTGCAGCACAAAAAGTTTATTTGCCAAATGAGAATAGCCCCACAAAGTAACTCCATAGGTTAAAAAACTATTTATGTATGCATAATAAATACACAGCATGTGATCAGTGGAAATTGCACCATTTAGAGCCCTAATCAAAAAGATGCCCCTTGCAGTCTGAGCAGCAACATAATCAATGTGAGTTTGCCACTTTAGGTTCGACTGCAAATAGACACCCAGGAACTTAAGACTCAAGTCTTCATTGTCACTTGACCTACAAGACAAGGTGACTTGTAAATCCTGGATTTTATTTTTATTTACACATAATTTGTTGGCTGCACACCAGTCGTTTACAATTGAAGTCTTAATACTAAGCATCTCCCTACAATCATCAACTGATTCTGTACAGACTTTGAGGCCCAGGTCATCAGCAAACATGTAGGTGCTTACACTGTTGTCATTAAGATTAGAGGGCAGGTCATTAACATAAATAATAAATAAAGTAGGCCCCAAAATTGAACCCTGGGGAACACCTAACTGAACAGGACATGTATCAGACAAAGAGCCATTGAAATAAACATATTGGAACCTATTTGTAAGGTAAGAAACAAAGAAGTTTACAGCAGTATTACTAAAACCGTAAAACTTAAGCTTGTTTACTAAAATGACATGATTTACTGTGTCAAAGGCCCTGGAAAGGTCATAAGACCTAAAATTGACTAAATTTTTCGATTCCAAGCCTTCAAAACAATCATTAATAAGAGATTGGACTGCACCAACAGTGCTGCGCTTGGCCCGAAAACCAAACTGACAGTTGCTAAGTAAATTATAGGTTTCGAGATAATCAACCAACTGTTTATGAACTAGCCGTTCCAAGACCTTTGACACAATTGAAACAATTGATATAGGTCTATAATTACAAAATTGATCCTTGGGACCCTTCTTATGCACAGGAATTACTTTGTTAGTCTTTAAAACATCAGGGAAAATACCTAACCTAATACATTCATTAAACAAAAAAGTTAAAGGTTCACAAACAAAACTAGCAGCTAATTTTAAAATGGGGGCATTGACACCAAAACAATCTAGACAAGAACTATTACTTAAACTAATGATAGCAGCATAAACTTCTTCCACTTTAAAAACTTTAAAACTAAAATTTTCAGCTGGGAGCCATGAAACAGAGTAATTATTTAAATAAAAGGAGTGGTCATTATTGCTAGGTGGTATACTGTCACAAGTCTCGGAAACTGAGTTTACAAAATATTCATAACTCAGTTTATGAATACAAAATATTCAGACTCATAGGCCTAGACTGGCTATTTACCCTAGCTGATTGATTTATTATCTTCCAAGCAGCTTTGCTTTTATTTTTTGCTTTGTCAATTAGGCCATTATTAAAATTACGTTTAGCCTTCTTTATCTCATTCCTATAGACTATTTTTAGTTTTTTGTAATTACTTCTAATTTCTAAGTTCACCTCAGACCTTGTATTCCTTATTATGAAATAAAGTCTATCTAAGTCTAACTTGATTTGAGTTAGGCCATCATGATACCAGGAAACATCTTTAGGCCTAGTTTTAATTGGTTTTCTTTTAAGAGGCATAGAACTATTTAGAGCCCACAGAAAATGATCTAAAAATAACTTAAACTTACAATTTACATCTGAATCCATACTGTAAGTTTCCTTCCAATTAATTAGTACAAGATAAGATAAAAACTGTGATGTACCATGATCAGATATAGGCCTAGAGATGGACATCTGGGTGACAGCTTCCGATGTTTCATATTCCAATTTAGCCTCAAAAAAAAGAGCACAATGATCTGAGACAGCAGTATGAATAACAGAGGACTGTCCCCTATCTTGATGCACAGTCGTAAGCAGATTGTCAATGCAGCTACCCGTGTTATCATTTATGCCGGGGCCAGGTCTTGTTACTTCATAGACAGTAGTATTAAGTCCAAAACTATCAATCAAGTTTAATAGCTCTTTGGTATCATTACTTTGTTTGAGAAAGTCCACATTGAAGTGACCAACAGTAATTAGGTTAAATTTTTTGCCACACAAGATAGAAAACATTTCGCTCAACTTCTCATAGAATAGAGATAAATTTCCGGCTGGAGACCTGTAGAAAGCTACCACTATAGTTTTCCAGGCAGGCAGCAAAATTGCCGCTGACTCAAAAGTAATCTCTTCTGAGAGACAAGCAGTTTTATCAAGAAGAACAAATTCAGATCCCTCCTTAACGCAATTTAGTACACCCCCATGAGAATGTTTTTCTCTGGCAAAACAATCTGCCATAACATATCCTGGCACTACTAAATTCTTAATTTCGGATTTGGACTACCAATGTTCAGCAATACACAAAACATCACAATTGTATTGGCAATTTAGTAATTCAATATTTAAAAGTTTGTTTGTTATGCTTTGCACGTTCCAAAAAAGTAACTTAAAGTTAGGCTCAACATCAGATGACCCAGATTTATCGGAGTGCCACTTGATGGGACTTGGCGAACTAGGCCTAGCCCCACTACACTGAGACACATTTGTATTGAGACTTAGATTTAGCTCTTTGGATCCGTTTGATCGCCTTGTTCCAAAAAAGATTGCGAGAAATGCAAGAATGCGAATGCAAAAAAGAATGTTCCACATATTATAAATACAAAACACATATTAATCTTCCATGCCAGGTACACAGATATACAGGATGAGTCACAAGGTGTCCTAAATGGATAACGTGGGAACGGTGTGAGCTATAATAAAACTGGCAACACCAAACCCCATTAAGTCATGTGTAGGGAATTAAATGAAAATAGTTTCATTTCATTCTATTCACAGAATATGCCAAAACTGGTGGTTTGAATTCCAAATCTCAAAATTTTCAAATGTGAACGTTTGTCACATTGTACATAATCTTAAAGCTCTTAAAAAGAAATGTTTTGATGAACAAATTTTGTAAAAATATTTAACCATTACAAAATGTCAGACCAAAATATAAAATATTCTGCCATTAAAAAAAATCACTATTTTTTTTAATTTTTTGCAATACAATATTTTAACTGAAAAATTCTAATTATTTAGTAAATTTCCTACAAAATGACATATCACATGATCATATTTGAACAATCTTTCTAACCCCCAAAAATATAAATTCTTCATTGAAAAGGTATGTCGTGTCGTACCTCATTTTAAGTCTTTTAAAAATAAAACTTTTTTTACATCTAAACCATCTGTCCATTCCTAACCGGTTTGGAATTAGAGCTCAAAAACTGTTATTTTAAAAAATTTTTAATGCTGAAATTGTATACATTTTTGCTCCATTATTAGGGACTATAATAACACTAAGTGTACGTATTGACTTAATTTAGGTATCAAAGACATAATGAAGCAACATAAAAGGACTCAGATGATTTTTTTTTTATATAAATAAATATCAACAATAACACAACACAAAAGCATTATTTTTATAATAGATACTGCTAATATTGCCTTCCCCCTACTAGTAAGCAATTTTTAACATTATTGTAAATAATGTTTTGATGTTTGTTGTTGAAATTTATTCCTAAGAAATAATCATCTTTGGCTGTTTTACACTCTGCTCCTCAGGCAATACATACACTTAGTATTATTATAGTCCCTAAAAATGGAGCAAAAATGTATACAATTTCAGCATTAAAAATTTGTTAAAATAACAGTTTTTGAGCTCTAATTCCAAACCGGTTAGAAATGGACAGATGGTTTAAATGTAAAAAAGTTTTATTTTTAAAAGACTTAAAATGAGGTACGACACAACATACCTTTTCAATGAAGAATTTTGAGTTACTAGCTTTTTAACTTTTTCAAAATATTTATATTTTTGGGGGTTAGAAAGATTGTTCAAATATGATCATGTGATATGTCATTTTGTAGGAAATTTACTAAATAATTAGAATTTTTCAGTTTAAATATTGTATTGCAAAAAATAGAAAAAAAGAGTGATTTTTTAAATGGCAGAATTTTTTATGTTTTGGTCCGACATTTTGTAGTGATTAAGTATTTTTACATCATTTTTTCACCAAAATATTTCTTTTTAAGAGCTTTAAAATTATGTACAATGTGACAAACGTTCACGTTTGAAAATTTTGAGATTTGGAATTCGAACCACCAGTTTTGGCATATTCTGTAAATAGAATGAAATGAAACTATTTTCATTGGATTCCATACACATGACTTAGTGTTGTTTGGTGTTGTCAGTTTTATTATAGCTCACACCGTTCCCCCGTTATCCATTTAGGACACCTTACGTGACTCACCCTGTATATATTTGTGGAAGTCAATAGTGATTGGAAGTCAAAAACTAAAATTGTACTTGAGAACAATAGTACGTCAGAGGAAATTTAATACATAGAAAGGTATGATGGAGACACTAGAAGGAGTATGGTAAAAAGCAGAGGATGAGGGGATACTGAATTTTATTCTTGGTTCAGACATATCTTCATAGAACTAGCCCTTTTAGGACTTTACAAAATTTTGGACATTTTTAGGGTACCATTTTAAAAATTAAGTGATATGAGATCTTAGACTACTAAAAAAGACCAACACAAAATAGAGGTTTTTCTAACTTATAAAAAATTCATAATTCCTAAATGTTCTTTTTTTAATTAAAAGTACGAAAAATAAAAATGAAATATCCACAAGGATTAAAACATGATACATTCGGAAAGGTTTAAATATTTAATGTTGTCTTGAGCTATGTCAACCTCAAGTTCTAAAGCTTTTTCTTAGCCCAAGCTAAACCTGGATTTGCTCAAAATAACGCATGCTTGCACACCTCTACTCACTATTTATATCACAGTTGTTTGTTACATTCATTATTGGTTCAAGTGTAATGAAACATTTTATTTTTCATATAGTAAAAATATTTGATTTTAGATAACATAAAGGGTCTAAAAGCACTTTGGTCAGTTTAAATCGATTTTAAATTGATAAAAATCAATACATGTACTTAGGCGTATAAAAGTAATATATCATAGCTATACACTGTATAAGGATTACAACATAACTAAGTAACTCATTTTATGAGCTCTAGAACTCAAGGAAATATTATTTCAGGAAATGATAAGAATTTATGTTCTTTGAAACTAAAAAATTTGGAATTCATAAAACATTCCTGTGAACCGGCTTTTAAAATATAAAATGCTATACACTAACAGGTTTTTGAATAATAAATATGTAAATTTGATGCACAGTAAAAACTATTTAAATTACCGGTACTTTTTTGTTCAATCAGGATGCAAATTGTTTAATGTCATAGTAACATTTTAAATGCATATGTCTTAATGTACAATTAAATGAGGAATACAATGGTGTGATTGAATTTTTCATAGGTCTCTTAGTTTTGTAGTACAACCTTTCTGTAGGCACATATAACTTTTGCACCGACAGTAAATGACTGGGTGCTTTTCTACTTCTAATGTATGACAATTCTTTACTATACTGTTTTAGACAATACTGGTGGCAGTATTGCTTGCTGTGATAGTGATGGTCGTAAATTGGCTCCTAGGCATGTCCACTCTTCTTGCTTCTCCATCCCAGTGCCCCCTTCAGATCCTGTGTACTCAAGCACTTATCGCAGTTGTATGTCTTATACAAGATCTCTACCAGCTCTTCGCTCTGACTGCACTTTTGGGCCTTTAGAACAGGTATCTATATGCAAGTGAAATCTTGATTAAATCTCACCCACCAAGTACTTGTTTTCATAAATGAGATATACCTGAATACCTCATAAGGTCAATTATCAGAACATATACCAGTATTGCACAGAAATGTAATCTAATCTATTTTTTATACAAAAACAAGCTGACAGCCCTTACTTTGCTTCAGGATGGTTCTCCACGCTTACTTACCTTTTCCTCTGTGGTTCTCTCTAAACCATCACATCAACATAAATTCTCAGCCTGCTAACGTTCTCCTAGATAAAAGTTTTATAGTCTAGAATACCCTGTAAGTCTACTTTAGGTGGACGCAAAATAGTGTTATCACGTCAGAGTACTAGACATTTTCAAACATAATTGTATAGAGAAATATTATTTTGTAAACTCGCATCAATAGGATAAATGTCAAACATACAAAATAAACATGTTTATTTATGTACAAATCAACTCAACGTTATCCTAATAGAACAATCTTTTAGGGACGGTTTCTACCCCTTAAGAGTGTTTTATGAGATGAAAATACTTTAGTTTTCCCATTCAGCCTACAACAATCATTTTTACCAAATTTCACCTCTGTAGGATTATGGGAAGTGAGAGAATTAATGATGAGTGAGTGACGGCTTACTCTTTTATACAGGGTGTTAGTAAACTCTCTTTAAATAAATTGTAGGTATGATCCTTGAGTCATTTAAATAAATTGTAGGTATGATCCTTGGGTCAAGACAAACAAAAAACACCATACAACCATATGTCTAAAATGTCTAGATTTCTGTCTGTTCGTCTATATTTGTTTTTTACAAATGTTTTTATAACTCAAGATCTATTTGAGTTAGAAACTTCAAATTTGAGCTTCATTTATACCATAGTAGGTAAAATTAAGCTTTAAAATTTCTTTGCTGTAATTAAAGCCGTTTCAAGATGGCGCCCATTTAAAAGTTGTACAGTTAAGAATTGAGACCCATCCCCCCAACCAAAGCTGGTAAGCGTGCCAACCGGGGGATGGCTCAAAACAAGTCGAGCGATGGGATCACGGGTGGCAGTTGGAGGGTCAAAATAAAACTCGGCAGCTGAGCAAAACTAGTTTATTACCAAAGAGAACAAAAGTTAACCGAACAAAGAAACGGCAGAAGGCCACAATATCAATTCGCACTTCAATAAATAACAATAAACACTAAAATTAACAAGATACTACACAATAATAACAAACGCTATAAATACCACAAACTCTACAAATACCAAAATTGCCAATAAACAACTACATGGCCTATCTGCAGTTTAGCCGGAGACCCCCAAAACGTAAGATAAATTTAATGCCCACAAAAAGTGAAAATTTAGAACCTTTGGATCACAACACTTAAACCGGCAATTTAGCCCACACATCCCTTGATTCCACCGAGGCCAGGGAGGTAAGCCGGAATCCCTGGGCAGCTCCGAATAGGAAGTTACGTAAAAGTACAATAATCCCCTTTTGGTGAGTTTAAATTTAAATAATTTAAAAGAAAATATAACACGGTACCGTTCTATTATCCCCTGACCTCAATAATACCAAAACACGAAATAAAATAAATAAATAACTAAATCACTAGGCCTAAAGCATAAAAATAAATAACAACACATATTTAACAATAGGGGACCTAACAAATATAAACTCTAAAAAATCTAACAACAAAATAAACTAATTAACCTAAATAACCAGAAATATAAATAAATATTAACATCAAAAAGTTCCTTTGGTTTGTATTTTAAGTTATTTTTCCTTTTATAAAAAAAAAAATACACATATAGCTCCCCATGGCTGTGTTGCATAAATCACTTTGGTCCGTTCACTTTAGGCCTAGGCCACATTAAATTGTTCCACAAACATTTTTTTCTTCCTTTTTTTTATTATAAATATAAATCTGCCTCAAAACCCCCCAGCTCAAGCCGCCGGGAAACAAAACTGGAACACACTGACCTGAGGACAGAAGACTTCTACCCCAAAGATGTAGAGAAGGTAGCGGGCGACTCTATGCTTCAACATGGTCCTCAGGCCAGGCGGGCAGTGCAGATGGTAGACAATCCCCGGACGGCAGGCCGAGGGGCTGAACGTCCCACTCAAGGGACCCTGGACTGCAAGGGGCAACCACAGATTTAAGACAAACTACAACTTAACAAATTACCAAAGGGTTAATTACGTATATGGACTTAAAAATGACAAACTGAAAACTAGGCTATGGATACAGGGGCAATAAGTTATAACATGAAAATCAAATTACACAGATAGGCTAGGTTATTGGCAAAGAACAAAAAATATGGTAAATTGGTAACTACAACTGTAAAAAGGCTCAACAAAACATTATACAGAACTACTATTGACAATAAAGGCAGATATAAAAAGCATTAACGGTAATTAACGGGTAAAAAGTAACATGGAGCACATGGCTCAACCTAGGTTAACAAAACTAGACAAAGAAAATACAAATTTAACAAAACCCTGAAAACACAACTAAGCCCGATTAATATTTTCAATGAAACAAAAGTATTTTCACCAAAAGGGTGATTAGATATTAAAACTTACAAAATGAACACTTACGTTTTAGGTGCCTTTAGCCTCGCATGTCTATTTCTGCAGGCAGCACAAGACAACTGAACAGACAGGCCAACCTGACCGAAGCTGGACCCAGGAACGAACGAAACCGGGCCAACGGCCACCAAGGTACGCGAAACGCAGTGCATGAGCGATCTCAGGCAGCCCGGCAGCCAACGACGAAAAAAACAACGAAATGTACCGGTCAAACGACCCGGTACAACCTCCCTCTGCAAAACTCAACACACCCAGGCAGGGGAGAAAACTCGGTACCTCAGGGAACCAAACAGAAGACGAAGAAGACCTCCGAAGAGTGGTGTTCCAAGGACGTCCAAAGAGAATCTAAGAGGGGGAAACCCCTCGAACAGGGAGCGTAACTACCCTGACTGTCGGCCCGACAAGAAAAAAGAGAAGAGAGAGACTCTCTCAGAACAGCCACCTAGGGCGCAGAGGTGATCAATCTCTTTGCCCCAAGAAACCCCCAGGAACACCAACTCCTGGACCAACCGTTCCCCGGAAAGCCTTAAGCTGGGACACACGGGCTTTCCTGAACACTAATACAACTTAATATGAATTGGTACTGCAACGATTATTTATATATGGTAAAAGCCTCTCTATGGACCACACATATAGCGCGATCGTATTACAGTAGACAATCCAACCGGAACATTAATCGGATACTCAACTTCCATTCAAAAAGGATAAAATCTCAACGTACCACACTTATACTCGATCATTTGACATTAGACACAATCCAAACGAATATATAAATGGCCACTCCAACTACCTGTTTTTTATATGGGAGAAGCCTCTCTATATACACACATATACACGGTCATAACGACAGTAGACAATCCAACGAAAAATGACTTATCTCAACCATTTTCCATTAATAATAGTAATACAGACTCCCTTGTACTACAATAATAGAAGGTACATAACGACAGTAGAACGATATACTAAAACATGATTTAATTACTCCAACGACCATATTATAATATGGGATAGCCTCTCAAGTCCAACGGCTTATTTCACGATCAAAACAACGGTGATAGAAATCCATTACAAAATGAATTGATACTCGCATCTACCATTTATATATTGTAATAGCCTATCTACGTACTACATTTATAAACGATCGTACGACGGTAGACAATACAACGAAACATGAATATCTACTCTAACGACTATTTATGTATGGTGGTAGCCTCTTCTTTCTACCACACATATACACGATCATACAACAGTAGACAATCCAATGAAACACTAATTGGTTCTCCAACGTCCATTAAATAATGGTGAATTCTTTTAAATCTTTTGTGAATCCTTCTGGTCCTGAGTTAGGTGAGCGTTGTTCACCGAAATTGATCACCATAACATTCGTGCATTTTGTTCTTGTATTGTAATATATTTGTGCATTTTGTGCTTATATTGTAATATATCTTTATAGTTTTGAAATTTACTTGTATTGTATAAGTACCAACAGTATTATGCTTATTAAAAAACTAATACAACTAAACATGATTTTATTCTCCAACGACCATTTTATATATGGTGATAACCTCTCTATGTACCACACTTATACAACGGTCATTACAACAGTAGATAATACAACTAAATATAAATTGGTACTGCAACGACCATTTATATATGGTGATAAACTCTCTATATACCACACTTATACACGGTCATACAACAGTAGATAATATGACTGGGGATCAACCAGCAGAGCCGTCACCGGTGACAAAAACCTGTCGATGCGGTGGGGACCAGACCACCGATAGCACAACTTTGCAGCTCTTTGTTCCGCGGCCGAACTGACCGGGTGAGCCTGACAAAGAACCAGATCTCCAACCTGAAAAGGGTTTAGGAGTACGACCCTTATCATTACCTCCTCCTCACTCTCTCTCTAGCACGTAGCAGGTTGGCGCCGAGCAGCCCGCCACTCGTGGACACTACGTCAGTGGCACCTGGGCGTAGGTAGAAGATCCTCTAGCCTCCACAAGTTGGACAAAGGGTTGTTAGGAGGGTAGCCATGTAGAATCGTCGAAGGGGAGTGGCATTGTGACTCTCATGCTTGGAAGAATGGAAAGCAAGCTGGAGCCAAGAGAGACTCTCATCCCAGGTGTTCTGCTCTCTCAGCATGGAAGGTAATAAGGGCAGACCGAAGATTGCGGTTGAACCGCTCTGCATGAGAAGGCTGTGGGTAATAAGGAGAGGGTAGTCACATGCCTGATACCATTGCCAAAACAGAACCTACGAAACTCGGTGGGAGGTAAACTGGCTACCATTGTCGGACACAAGAGTGGAAGGCACACCAAAGTGCTGGAAGAGTTGGGACTGAAGAGCACGGATGGTGATCTTAGCCGTGGCACTCCGAAGTGGGAAAAGCCAAACGAACTTCGAGAAAGCATCCACACAAACAAGTAGGTAGGAGCTACTGACTTGCTACGGGGAAAAGGACCCACGTAGTCGATGAACACCTTCTCAAAAGACGCTCGGCCACCTCAGAAGATAACAACCCCTAACCTGCATTCTGACTAGGCTTGCTGAGAGAGCACAGGTGACAAGCCCGCACTCTGCCCGCAACATCCCGGTCCATGCCCTTACCAGATGAAGTACCTACGAATCTTAGCGATGGGTCTTATGAATGCCAAGATGACCGCCCACAAGAGAAGAGTGATAATATTGAAGAGACCATCGGTACTAGATGACTAGGCAGCACTACACGGGGTTCAACCCCTCTGTCGAGGACGGCAACAGAGTACCCCTTTGGACCAGAAAATAGGGAGGGTGGGAACCTCCCTCCTGAAGCTCACCTACGATGACTGACAGCTCAGGATCTTTCTGCTGATGGGACAGTAGGTCGTCAAAAGCCAGAGGAAAATCCAGAAGAACAGCACCACACTGAGCAACAGCCTCAGTCGGTGGATCACTGGGTTCGTGGTACATGGCGGGAAAGAGCATCCTCGATTGACATTCTGGGTACCCCTAAGATGTTGGACTCGGAACTTAAAAGCAGAAATTTTGACCACTCCAGCGACCAATTTTCCCGAGCTGTCGGGGATGGGCAAGAAGCCAAGATAGTGCCTGATTGTCCGTCTCCAGCAAGAACTCAGCGTGTTCCAAGAAACGCCGAAACTTGTCCGTACCAAAGACAACAGCCAGACACTCCTAACTCATAGATGGAAGAAGCTTTCTTTTCCTGGTGAGACAACGTCCTCGAAGCAAAAGCGATGGGCTGCCTGACCCCATCAAAACTCCTGAGAAAGAACAGCAGCAATGGCGGAGGAGGGAGGCATCAGTCCTGAAGGATGAATTCTCTGCTGAAATCAGGCATACGCAGGGACAGGAGGTTGCATGATAGCCTCCTTGAGAGCATCAAAGGCAGTCTGCTGAGCTTGGCCCCACACAAAAGGGACACCTTTCTTTCGCAGCTCGTTCAACGGGGCAGGCAAGCTCGGCCACGTTAGGGATGAAGCGACCGGTAAAAATTTCACCATCCCCACAAAACGGGCAATCCCCTTGGCATCTCTGGGAGGAGGAAAATCCCGAATGCCCTGGGTCCTCGCAGGATCAATACAGACGCCTCGAGAAGATATCAGATGACCCAGAAAAGAAATCTCAGGACGAGCAAAAGTGACTTTCTCTGGATTGACGGTAAGGCCAGCTGATTTAAGGCGACTAAGAACTTCCTCCAGATGTTGCATGTGTTCCCCGAAAGTCTCACTGTAGACAAGAGGTCGTCCAGGTAATTGAAGACAAACTTGAACTTCACATCATGGAAGATGGAATCAAAGCAGACGAGTAAGAGGTCTGGCACCCACAGCAAGACCCATAGGAACCCTAGTGAACTGGAAAGATTCCAGGGAACACAGATGCTAGTCCACATGGCCGTGATTCCTTCTTCAATGGAATCTGATGGGTAGGCCTGGTTCAAATCAAACACACTGAAAACTTAGCCTTACCGAACCAATCAAACGCAGAATGCAAATCAAGGCAGAGGGTACCGAGTCAATAGCGACCTTAGCGTTGAGCCTCCGATAATCCATCACAAGCCTAGACTTACCATTAGGCTTGGGCACAAGAAAAGCTGGACTGGCATAAGCAGAACGAGACGGTTCAATCACACCCTTGCTCAGAAGATCTTCAATCATAGCCCCTCATAACCTCCATCTTTGGGGGAGCAAGTTTGTACGGATGACTTCTAACTGGCTGGAGAATCGGTGAGGTGGGATCTACATACTCCAGAAGAGAAGTGACCCCAAGCTCAGCACGTAAGCACATCAGGAAACCGCAAACCACAGCCTCCTAATGGCCTCCGCCTGCTCAGGGGGAGATGACCAACCGGATCCACCCTGGGTTGTTCGGGCTCACAACCCACCTCTCTGACTGCAGGAGGCAGTCAGAATCACCTACTAGAGGCACCAAAACTCGCCGATTAAACTTGAAAAACATCTGGCGCTTCTGGAGGTCAAGCACCATACCACTCTTAGAAATAAAGTCTGTCTCTAGGATAACAAGAACCGCCAGGTCCTTGGCAACAAGTAAAACTCCAACCTCCAGAAAATCCTTCAATTTTAAAATTAATGACGCCTTTAGAAAGTATGGGTAGAGGAGTTTTGGGAATGCCGTCCAGCACGTATAAAGAAGGCTCGTGGTGCCTGGACAAGTCCAAAGGTGGTCAAGGGAACTCAAAAAAGAAAGGCTGATGATACAGCAATGCCGCACCAGAATCAAAAGGCTCGACACACGTACCACCAAAAGATACAAAATACGCCAGACACACCGAGGGTGACGCGCACTAAGTCCCAGTGAATCCAATCACAAGGCCCGAAAAATCCCCGACACTCCTTGCTAATGGCACGTGTCCGAGGCAAATGGCCACGGTCACTCGCACAACGCCTGTGGACTACTGTGAGGCAACCCCCCGCGCTGAGCGTATTCCTCCCACGGCCCCACACCACTACTCGAGCACGGGGACCGTCAGACGAATGTGACCAGGCTGGCCACAAGCAAAGCACCAACAGGAGGCCGAGAACCACGACCCCCCACTGGCTGACTCACACCTACAGACATAGCCGGGTCGACGGGTGGGGGAGAGCACGATGACTCTCATGATCCCTCCCTTGCTGTCTTGAGAACCTGCACGCTGCGCGAAAACAATGCACAGCTGATGCAGCTCCCGAAAAGTCGAAGGAACACCAGCAAAAACTAGCCTACACCGTTCTTCAGGCGAAATGCCATCCAGGATGACACGAACGGTGTCAGCTTCAGAAAGGGTGAGGCGCACGCTTGCCGAGCTTCCTTGACTGAAGAGACATAGGCTGCCAGAGACTCGCCCCTACCCTGCGACCGATAAAATCTGTCCATGACCATCCTCATCCCTGAGTCGATATGGGAGAAACGACCGAAAGTAACTCTCGATGGAACGAGTCCACCGAGGCATCACTGGGCCAAGACAGAACTCAGCAACTCCCCAACGGGACCTCTGCAATACAGGAAAATCAGACGAAGCAAGTCCCCAGCCTGCATGCCGGGCATCTCACTATTCTGAGAAAGGCCACCAGAAAACTTAAGAAGCTCCTCAGGATCCATCCCAATCGATCACAGGGAGATTCTGGATCATGGGCGTGAGAGTGTTAGGTAGCTAGTGGTAGCATCAGCTGCAGAAGAGCAGAGAACCCAAAGAAAGCAGAAGGAACGGCAGCTGGAGCCGAACCACAAGCGACCTCCAACAGAAACGCCTGCAGCTCAGAAGGAACCTCAAGGCACAGTGAGAGCCGTTGTCTCAGCCTGCGCCCAATCGACACATAGCGAAAGCGCGAAAGGTAGGGGGGCGCCCGCTGACCCAGAACCGTAGGAGTCTGAACCGGAGAGTGGACCTGAAAAAATCTCATCCTGCCTAGACACACTCTCCAAGATCCACTCCCTATCCGAACGGCACCAACCCCGTGCCCCGGTTTGAACCAGCCTTAAACGGCAAGCAGCGATGCCCTAAATAAAAACGAGCAAGGCGGTAGGCCCCTGTCACGACCTACTGGAGGTTCAATACTGTAAGAAACAGATCTTCCAAAACCCCTTCCCAATCTTCCACCTTGCGTTTACAAACAGACAACTCATCACACAACCTCCAGTAGGATCAACCAATCCACCGCCGTTCCCGCGGACAACTGCTCCCGCAGCAACCTCCGGAGATCAGAACTCCCCCCCACGTAGTCACACAAACACCCGCGACCTCAAACTCAAATATCAACATCCTCCTTGACAAGGAGCCAACATTCGCAGATAGGCCATCTCTAACGCAACAATTCATTCAACAATATACAACACAAAACGACAACTCCAGGTCCACGACAACAAAACCCACAGCCAACCGAGCCACTGCCGACCACACTCACTAGCTACCAATCCACCCATGAAACCCATTCAACAAAGTAACCAGCGGATTGGCCTAGTTTTTTTTTTGTTTTTTTGTTTTTTGTTTTTTTTTTTTTTTATTAGAGCAACCACGCTCTGACTACCAATTGAGACCCATCCCCCCCACCAAAGCTGGTAAGCTGCCAACCGGAGGGATGGGGCTCAAAACAAGTCGAGCCGATGGGATCACGGTGGCAGTTGGAGGGTCAAAATAAAATTCCGGCTGCTGAGCAAAACTAGTTTATTACCAAAGAGACCAAAAGTTAACCGAACAA
Source organism: Stictocephala bisonia (assembly GCA_035578905.1). Classification (NCBI taxonomy): domain Eukaryota; kingdom Metazoa; phylum Arthropoda; class Insecta; order Hemiptera; family Membracidae; genus Stictocephala; species Stictocephala bisonia. The sequence goes on along the minus strand of JAQJVL010000968.1, from coordinate 170,437 downwards.
AAAAAAACGGCAGAAGGCCACAATATCAATTCGCGACTTCATAAATAACAATAAACACTAAAATAACAAGATACTACACAAATAATAACAAACGCTATAAATACCACAAACTCTACAAAATACCAAAATAGCCAAAATAAACAACTACATGGCCAAATCTGCATTTAGCCGGAGACCCAAGCACATAAGAATAAATTTAAATGGCCCACAAAAAGTGAAAATTTAAGAACCTTTGAACACAACCCCTAAACCGGCAATTTAGCCCACACATCCCTTGATTCCAACCGAGGCCAGATTAAAGCCGGGATCCCTGCCAGCTCGTACTCCGAATAAAAGTTACGTAAACGTACAATAATCCCCCTTTGGTGAGTTTAAAAATTAAAACAATTTTAAGAAAAAAATATAACACGTACCCGTTCTATGTATCCCCTGACCTCAATAATACCCAAAACACGAAATAAAATAAATAAATAACTAAATCACTAGGCCTAAAGCATAAAAATAAATAACACACAATTAACAATAGGGACCTACACAAATAAAAACTCTAAAATAATCTAAACAACAAAATAAACTAATTAACCGAAATAACCAGAAATATAAATTAAAAAAATATTAACATCAAAAAGTTCCTTTGTTTTGTATTTTAAGTTTTTATCCTTTTTATAAAAAAAAAAATACACATAAAAGGTCCCCCATGGCTGTGTTGCCATAAAATCACTTTGGTCCGTTCACTTTAGGCTAGGCCACATTAAATTGTTCCACAAACATTTTTTCTTCCTTTTTTTTATTATAAATATAAATCCTGCCTCAAAACCCCCAGCTCATCCGCCCGGGAACAAAACTGAAACAACACTGACCCTGAGGTCAGAATACTTCTACCCCAAAGATGTAGAGAAGGTAGCGGGCGGATCTCAATGCTTCAACATGGTCCTCAGGCAGCGGGCAGTGCAGATGGTAGACAATCCCCGACAGGCAGGCCCGGAGGGCTGAACGTCCACTCAAGGACCCTGGACTGCAAGGCAACCACAAGCACATTAAAACCGTCCATCCACAAACAAAAAATATTACACATAACAACTAAAAATTATAAGGGTGCCTGGATTTAACAAAAACTTAACATGAAGAAGAATACTTATACATGATTGGAGCAAACAAGAACAGTGAAAGATAATTTAGGCTATGAAAAAATTATGTTGAAAACAGATTTAAGACAAACTACAACTTAACAAATTACCAAAGGGTTAATTAACGAATATGGACCTTAAAAAATGACAAACTGAAAACTAGCTATGGATACAGGGCAATAAGATTATATCATGAAAATCAAATTACACAGATAGGCTAGGTTATTGGCAAAGAAACATAAAAATAAGGTAAAATATCGGTAACTGACAAACAGTAGAAAAGGCTCAAACAAAACATTATACAGAACTACTATTGACAATAAAAGGCAGATATAAAAAGCATTAACGTAATTAACGGTAAAAAGTAACATGGGCACTGGCTCAAACCTAGGTTGCAAAACTAGACAAATAAAATACAAATTTAACAAACCCTGAAAACACAACTAACCCGATTAACTATTTCAATGAACAAAAGTAATTTTTACAAAAGGGTGAATTAGATATTAAAACTACAAAATGAACACTTACGTTTTAGGTGCCTTTAGCCTCGCATTCAATTTCTGCAGGCAGCACAAGACAACTGAACAGACAGGCCAACCTGACCGTAAAGCTGGACCCAGGAACGAACGAAACGCTAAGGGTGGCCAACGGCCACCAGGTACCGCGAAAACTCAGGCATGAGCGATAAAAAAAAAACGAAATGTACCAGGATCCAAAACGACCCGGTACAGAATACAACAAATGTTGTCGACAGGTAAAAAATGTAAAATTTAAAGACAAATCCAACAATATCTTGTTTGATAAAATCGAATAATAAGTAGCTGAGTATAAATTTTGTAAACATTAATAATTAATTATGGTGCAAAACAAATATTAAACACTATCATTTTATTGGTTATTTGTTTCTAAAAAGGAATATGTTATCTAGTTTAAGATTATAGTAACTAATACAATAACTGATAATATTGTACAATAAAGTGCATCTAAAACTTCATTTTGTAAGGCAAAATACCAACATAAACTTTCAATTCAGATAATAAAAATAAATAATTCAGTATGAAGAAAAAGAAATAACAAGAATATTAGCCTGAATAAAAAAAAGGCAATACATTTCCAGCTTTTGTAATGGTAAATCCTAATTAAGAATACTACAGTATTCTATACATCTGTGTATTTACTATTAGTATTACTAGAGAAGTGTGCGAGTAGTGATTTTTAAGTTCAAGTTGAGTAGTTGCCATTTTTTTTCAAGTATCGAGTATTTTCGAGTGAGTATTTACAGAAGGATTTCCTGTTCACCCAAGACAACTAAAAGGCAGATACCATCCTAAGCCTATGTTACAGTTTTGCCATATATCGTAAATTTATATATCCACTAAAAAAAAAAAAACCCCCTGAAAAAAACACTAATAATATTGATTTGTTGTTTGTAACTGTAACCATTTGATAAATAAACCTTTTACTTCCTCCTTCCGATATTTTTTATGTAGTCATTGTTTTGATTAACCTTTTCCTTTTTCATAACTAATATAATGGAAAGAAACTGAGAAAGTATATATTAATTGACAACAACGTGATTTATAAAGATTTAATCTGTTCACCTCATAAATCACAGATCAATTTATCTAGACAAGCCAATTATACTGTATCACAGCCATACAGCCGATATGTTATCTGGGTGGTTTCAGTTCAAAGTGTACCGCAAAAACGTAGTGAAGCTTGTTGGCAAAAGCTGCATCCAACCAAACTGAAGCTTAAATTCAGGCGTCATCGACAAATGCTGTCATTTGCTTTCCGAATTGCTTCCTCTCAAAAAAAATTGATTGTGTACAAGACACTCCAAGAAGAAAGTAGAAACTGTATTCTGTGGGCATTTATTTCAGTAAATAACCAAGGTTACAACTAACCGAAAGATAAGCTGTGAATTATAAAATCAAATTTGTGAAAATCTGATGACAAACAGACTGTAGTTCAATCGATGGATAATAATAACTAAGCAGGCTACTAAATATAAATTTAAAGTCGCCTAGATGATTATAGTTTTTAATATGATCGGTAATGAAATGTGTGCAACTTGAAACTACACTGAACAACAGATAAATAATTATTTCATAACGAGAAATTCATGAAAACCTGGCGTAATGAATGAAAACCATAGACGTAGTCGACTAATATAATAGTTCTAGCCGAAATTGGCGACGAGATGCAGTCTGAAATATAAATCAAATCAAATATTTTACTGTCATGAACATTATACAATGCATTAACAATCGTCCTTACAACTATGTATAATATCTTAAAATAACTAGTGAATAACTACATCCTCTAAGTAAATGTCCTAAATGAATAATTATTCTTGTCATCAAAAGGTAGAAATTTTTTATACTGTGCTTGAGTTTTTTTTATACATTGAATGTCTTTATCCTAAGTGGGCCAGTTTTTTAAAAAGCTGATACAAAGAAAAATAAATAACATTGTTTTTGAGAAAAAAAGAGGTTATTGTGTGTTAGGAAGAAGTAAGGAAATCAAGGTTATCCTGAAACCTATTTAAGAACTGTTTTTCTGGAAAGGTGTGACGTTTTCTTTACAAAAACTAAATATTCAAAAATGAAATATACTGGGAAACTTCAATATGTTTGTTTTTCCCTGAATTTGCTCAGCAGGATTGATATTTGTCCAAGCCAAAAATAACTCCTAATAGCTTTCTTCTGATTGTAAAATATCTGTTTGTTTTACAGCTTCTCAGATCCCCAAATTGGCAAAGCATAAATGATGTGGGGTAGAAACATCCATAATAAGCTAACAAAAGTACTCTCATTGAAAAAGGCAGACAGTCTTCTAAGTATAAAAATAGCAAATGCTTTAACTTTCCCATTAAGTTCTCAGTGTATGTGTGTTTGAAAATCTAGCTTTGAGTCAATGATGGACCAAGAAAATTTGTGTCAGAGCAAAAATCCAACCACTGACTTCACCAAGCAGAAGACAAGACGATTCCCCGCCCTGACACTACTTCTTGGTTTTATGGTTAAAAGTCAAAAATTATGTTTTATCTGAGTTAATATAGAGCTTTATTTTTACATAACCATTCTAACATTGAACTAACTTTCAATATAAAAGTCAAACCTCAATAGTCGCCTATCAGGAATTTGAGATACAATAATGAGAAGTCGTCTGCAAATAAACACAAGTTTTCCATTGTCAACACTGTCTTTGAATATCATTATAAAAACAAGAGGATCGGCCCCAATAGCCGCACCCTGTGGGACTCCTGTGGACAATCTGAGACTCCTGTGACACTTGAATTCCTGATAACCAGCCAAGTTTATCTATGAAAGGTATTTTTACTGTCTGTGTACGGCCCAGCAGATAAGAAGATAGCCATTTGAGTGCATTACCCCTAATTCCAAGACGCTCAACCTTATACAAGAACAATGGATGATATAAACTTATGAATAAAAAACGAGACGTTTGATAAGGCTTCGGTTCAATCAAAATTATTTTCCGAATCTCTAAATTCGTCCTATTTTGTTTAGAAAAGGTCTTCCAAGATGTTTCTCCCTCTCTTGGGTTGATTTGTAATTGTTTTACAGTTTACATCGACGTCAAAATGAACAGGAAACCGTTCAGTGAGTTTACGAGTTTACCTAGTCAGAAAACCGTTGAACAAATTGACAGGAAAAAATATTGTATGTGCAAATATACACACAGTTTTGGCGATCTAAAGGTGTTTTTTACGGATTAAATAGACGTTCGCCACGCCTCTATATATAATATATATATATAATATATATCATATTTATAATTTTTTATCTGACTAGAAAATAAATCAATAATGTTATGTCACACGTTGCTAGAATGCCATTACCATATTTTGTATGATACGATACAATATTTTCTTACGTCATTGGACGATTCCCTGCTCAGATTAAAAAAGTAAAATAGACCTCAATCGACTCGCAAGAAATATACGGTAATTTCAGTTCCGAAAAGGTGCTGAACGGTTCTTTGCATGTACGTATACGACAACCGAGATGAAACTTTTCACCTAAAAAGAATGGGAAGTTAGATTCTTGGATGTAAAGTGAACCCGTTTCGTCGGATACCCTTTTTGATTGAGCGATATTATTGATATGAACCGAAAATATGCTATTTCCACGGCGTACAAACCATTAGATTTGTACGTACAGGTCTTTTTGAGCAGCTTGACCGGAATCTCTCGCCCATTCTTGTCATAAAGACACAACCCGCATTTCTGTTTTATAATTCATTATTATTTTAGGGATCTAGTAACTCGGACAACCAACCATGTTGTTATCAACTTCCTTTCCCAGCTCTGTTGTTCAACATTGAATTGAACTAGTCAAATCATAATGAACAAACTCGTATTCATACTCGACTAGTCATCTTGACTGTCATCACGTGAACTACCTATTCATTAGGCGTATTTTTAGGTTCACAATTACGTTACGAAACAGTTAACATATGATTAAGGGTAAAAAAAAAAAAACACAAGAAGAGCAAATTTTATTCATAACAATAAAACTGTTATTACTCTTAAAACTAAATTAAGATGTAAATCTATATTTCAATGAAATACAGCTATTGATCGAATTGTCGATTAGTTTCGGAGCTTCGAGCCGAGTTAAGAATAAAATCCTCGATCAAATACTCGAAGTTTCGAGTACTCGCACACCCCTAAGTATTACAACAGTTGCTCAAAATGCTGTCTTCCTTGTTCATTGTATAGCGTAAAGTGAAGTCTCATTGATTCCTTTCTCATTGAACATGAGCGAAATCATCGTTTTCCTCTTGTAAAATATCACTCGCTTCGGTAATCCGAGTTACTAATTTATTCTTATCACTAGATGCCATACATCAGTCCCCAGATAAAAAAAATCAATCAGCGTGAGGTTTGGCAATCGAGGAGGCCAGGGCACTGCCCCTCCGTAACATTGTTTCCATAATGGGCTGGACAACCATCATGCTGAAACCACATTCCCATTCTGTCAGCTGAAAGCACATTTTCCAACAATACGGGACGAATGTCCCTCAAGAAAACTAAATAAGTTGGAGAATTTAGTCGGTTGGGTAAAATGTATGGTCCAACAATGTAATTTTTGAGTAAACCAACTAAAACATTGACTGAAAATGTAGTATAACTTTTTCGCATAACGGTTTTCTTCAAATCTTCATAGAATGTCCTCTTCGTAGTCAACCGTGCGCAGCCTGTTTCTCTCAGGCGGTTATAAACAGAGGCAAATGTTGGGTGACTCAGGATCTGTCTGTCAGGGTAATGCTGCTGATACTATCTTCTGGCTTGTAGACTATTGCTGAATGCAGCACCACACATAAAATTCATGTCAGTATTCTGATACAGTGTACATAATATTTATTTATTTATTTATTTTACATGCACAATACAGGTTATTTACCCAATTACACTGTGCCAGTTTCAATGAAAGAAGACATGCAATTAATTTCAAGTCCACGATTTCATGTCCAGATCCATGCCACATACATAATCAACACTATTAATAAAGCAAGCAAATAAATAATAAATAGCATAACAATAACAGTGATAATAAATAATATAAATATCAATAATAATCAACAACAATAATACTCTATTAACAATAACTAGGCTCCATAGTAGCGATAGGATATGAGTGAAAAATAATATGCTTTTTATCTTTTTTTATGTAGGCTTACTAATAGTTTAAAAAACTATTACTATATACATATCAATAATAATTTCAATTGATTGGTCCCAAGCTATATCAATTTTAAACCCCTTTGGCAGTATCTTGTACTGGTAAATATTATTTCAAATATAGTTAGGTTAAAGGGCACTAGGCCAGGATTTTTAGTAAATTAGAGAGATAGGACATCAGCAAACTTACCTTAAAAGACAAGTTCACTAACATCAGAGTAGTAGTCACAAACATAAAATACACAAAATCTCACAAATTTTCAACACCACAGGCATTTTCTTCAGGTGAGTAGAGGGAGAGAGAGAAAGAGACCAAATAATAATTAATAATTATTATTTGGTCTCTTTCTCTCTCAAAACCACTGTACCCACTGTCAATAGCAATGTTCGTGTAAGGGCGGGTCAATAACAATGTTCAGTGTAAGGGCGGTGGTTGGTCAATCAACAATGTTGTGTAAGGGCGGGCGGGTGGGTCAATAGCAATGTTCGTGTAAGGGCCGGCGGGTGGGTCAGACCAATATTCATGTAAGGTCTCTTTGTCTCTTTGTCTCTCTCCCTCTACTCACCTGAGGAAAATGCCTGTGGTGTAGAAAATTTGTGAGATTTTGTGTATTTTATGTTTGTGACTACTACTCTGATGTTAGTGAACTTGTCTTTTTAAGGGTATTTTGCTGATGTCCCTATCTCTCTAATATACTAATATTTTGCAAATATATCACTTCTCCTGACAAGGATTTATAAAATCTCCATCATTGTGGTTTAAAGGTGATGAAAACCAGTACACTTTGCCTGAAAAAATCCAATATTAAAGAAATTTCTCTTGACCTAATTAAAAAATTGTTGGAGTATAAAAATTAATTTTAGACAGACAAAATGAATCCATTATTTCACTTTCAACAATTAAAAAGAATAGTAAATTCCAAATTTTCTCTCTATTTCATCAAGACTTTCCATTTCAAAAATACTAAAAGCTGATTATAAGATACATCTAAAGTAAAGTGACCAAGTTTCTTTAAAAATATAAATAGCGCAAAAAAACTTCTGTACTTTTTCATTGAATTAAATATGAACAGCGAAATAAGGATTCCCATACTATAACTAGCAAATACCAAATTAGACCAATACAAGTGATACATCACTGATTTTAAAGTTTGAAATTGAATGAAAATTAGAAACTAGCCTAAAATAAACCCTACAGTTTCCTATAAGCCTTATTTATCACAGATAAAATGTGTAGATTAAAATTCAAAGTAGGGTCTAAAATCAAGCCTAAATCCTTGAAATCGTATACTCTTTCAAGAGTGCTACCATCAATAAAATAATCCGATTGAAAAGAGATATATTTTCCTTGTAAATGTCATAAAATATTAACATTTGCCAATATTAAAACAGATTTTATTTTAACACTCATGCTACAATTTACATCCAAAGCCACCCTGTAATCTTTAGAGTCAGCTGCTATTGGACTGTTTCTACTACAATTTGAGTCGTGCCTGCATAAAGTAAAATCTGTGAAGTTTTTACACAGTTAACAATATCGTTAATAAATAAATTAAACAGTACGGGACCCAGATTAGACCCCTGTGGACCCCTGACGTTACAACATATTTACCAGAGTTGTAAAGTGAAGTTAAGTGTTTTATTCATCATATAACATTACATAGTTGAGCGAAGCTCAGTAACAAATGATATGTCAATATACAAGATGTCTTAATACTAATTAATTATATTACTTCACATACTATCCAAGTTTTGTGAAAATAAAGGTAAAACAATTAAAATTGTGTATAGTTAATACTTATGAGTCATAAAATCCTTTATGGAATAAGGATAGGAACTGTGCTCAAGCATATCAAAATAATCCTTTTTTTAGAAAAACTCACTGTTGTTATTTTCTTTCTTTAATTCCTGAAGGTTGTTAAATAATTAATGCCATATAATATGGACCTTTTTCAACTAATGCCAATCTGTTTTTGGGCTAACGGCAAGGTTTCTCTTTTTCCTAGGTAGCACTGAGTATGAATAGTCCTCGCATTTTCAAAGTACTGAGGGTGCTTCCCCAGCTTAAAAAATTTTAATAATTCATAAATTACAATGCTGGTAAGGTTAGTAGATTATTTGTTTAAAATTGGTCTACATGAGTCTCTGTATCTAATTTTAAAAAATAGTAACGGATTTAGCTTGTTTTTGTATTTAAAAGAAAATTTTTCCTAATCAGATGTAGCTCCCCCATAGAATAATACTGTATCCTAATAATGATAAAAAATAACCGAGATACACCTTAGCCCTATGCTGTGTTCAGTAATACTTGCTACTACTCTAATAGCAAACAGGGAATTTACTGAGCTTTTTTTTGCATATCTTGATATTTGTTCCTGCCATTTTAAATTGTATTGTATGTGAAGCCTAAAAAATAAACACTATTTGAGTTTAAAGCCACCTCGTTTGTTAGGCATGTCAAAACTCTATACTCTTCTGATACTTTTTTGGATTAAAATTAAAAATTGTTGTTTTAGGACAATTTCAACTGAGACCATTTGGTGTCAGCCAATTAAGAAATTTTCACGAAGTACGTTTTCAGCTTTCAATTTTGTTTGTAATTTTGATTGTTCCGTGATCAAATCAGCTGTTGTATCATCTGCAAACAGATAGAGTGGTGTATTTATATTAAGGGGCATAAATCGTTAATGTTACAGCAAAAAAAAAAAGTGGCCCAAGATAGAACCCTGTGTACCCCAACATTTCACCTCCTTCCATCTTGAGAATGTAGGAAATATTATCATCTCCCATTATCTTAACTCTTTGAAACCTCTGCCCCAAATAGGTATCAAACAACTTAATTGAAACCTCTTATAAAGAAAGCCTAAAAGACTCCAATTAAACAAGCAATAATTCGTGTAACTCTGTCAAAAGCCTTGACAATCACAAAAGTCCCACACATAGGCAGTGATCATGCCAAGGCCTCCACGGCCCCAGGCAACCGAGCTGCAACACACTGCCATCTGTGATCTTCCCTGCCTGAAACCAAACTGTTTTTCATTTAGAATTTTGTTTTTCTTCTAAGTAATTTTGAATTACTTGATTGAATATAACTTTCTTCTATTATTTTGAAAATGGATGGGTAGCAAGCCACTGGACTGGTAGTTATCTAAAACCTTTCGATCATCCTTTTTTGAATATTGGAGAAATAGTTAGGAAAACTTTAATATGTTTGAAAGACACCTGTGTTAAATGATGAATTTACAATGTGTTTTAAAGGATATATGATTTGACTTACTGATTTTTCTTACATTATTGAGATAGGAATTTCGTCCCACCCAATGACTGCTGTTTTTTAGATTTGTTATTACCATCATGAAATATTTACATGTGACTGTTTAAATATGAAATTCAAAATTTTTGAACCTATTAAGTATAGACTACCTTGAGCACTTGTTACCTACAGTTTTCCTGAAGCGGACCAACCAATTCCTACTGAAGTAGTGATTTGAATATTGTTGCTATTTTATTCTTGTCCCTAACTAAGTGTCATTATCACGTTACTTCATACATTTTACAGCCACCCATCTGAAAATCCACTTCTTATTTAATACCACTTGCCAAGTGGTCCTTAGCAACGTTTCCTGAAGTTTTTAATTTAGAAGAATAAGTACTTTTTTTACTGCCATGATAGTTTTTTTTGTAAATAGTGTTTATAGATTTTTGAAATAAATATGGAATTTTTATGGGTCAGCAGTTAGTTTGATTTTCTGTAAAGCTCATCTTTTGTTGTACAAGATATTCTTAATCCTTTTGTCATCCATTGAGTTTTTGTTTTGATGTTATTAGAGTTAAATGTTTTAGAGGAAAACTCAGCAAAAAACAAGGTATAGAATATAGAGAAAAAACTATTAAAAGCATTCGTCACTGCCCATGCAACCTAGTGTCTGTGACCAATCCCTCTTGACCTAGCATGTCTGAGAAATTATCAAGCCTTCCTTCTGAATTTATAGTCTTGTCACAAATATTCTTTTCTCTCGTTTTAAAACAACCCATCTTTGACAAACAACAGTTTAGCGTAGGTCTGACAATCCAAGTTCTATTACTTCCCTAAATGATTCTTCCCCGATACTCGTTATTTAATGTTATCGATACATTTTTAGAATGATTAGTAATTCTTGTAGGTTTTAAATATTACAAATCAAATTAAAGCTTAGAGAACTGAATCAAAATTGTGCTTTTCACTATCGTTTTTTAACAGGTCAATATTAAAATCACCGCAAATAAATACACTTTCTTTCCTTGCAAACCTTTCTAAAAAACCTCAAGAAAGCTCGTTAATTTATCTATGAATTGAGAAAAACTTACTACTAGGGGTCACTGTACATCTGCAATGAAACTAAAAAAATTTTCATAACAGAATTGTTGTAGTGCTAAAGGCTTATCCCTACACTTCAAAAACAGATTCCTTTGAAGAATTTGTTAATATCTGAACAGGCAGTTTAGCTTTAAAATGTCATTCAAACTAATATACAAGCTCCTCCACCTGTTTAACACTCCTCATATTCAATGAAATAAGTCTAAAATTACTTATTGTATTCGCTAAATAGTATTTGATTCATTCAACCGTGCTCACACAGGGTTTATTATTATTGCTGGTTTTAAGTTATTAGAGACCAGTAGCTAGTTTCTAGATCATTCTTGGAGCTCTGTTAGACCTGTATATAATTATTAAAAATAAAAGGGTGAATTATTGTCTAATGGACATTATTAAACGTTCCAGCTATCAGCTCCCTGAGAGCACTGCCTGAACTACTTCTAAAAAATCTACATTATTTGTAACATTAGTCAAAGACTTAATTTACTATTTTACTTCAAGAGGCAATATTATTATTGACATTTTTGTATTGAACAATAATCTGAGAAGGAGAGGAGACCTGGAATAACTAAGTGCTTCATTCCTCACTGTGCCACAATAAGCATTTAGACCCATTTCACTTTCCCTGGACTTCACAGCACTTTACATCTATTACACTTACTGCTGCTGTGGGTGGACCGCTGTTCTCCAGGCTGGTTGTCCTCAAGTATGAAGTCTCTGGACTGCTCTGCCAGCTTCCAATGAATCATCTCTATGAGTTAAAGTTCTTTTGATGAACAGCATCTCAAGTATTCTTTCTGCCAAGTGGTGGTGGGAAGGTCTTGGTATTTCTCCCAACTTTCTCAGCTTCCTCATTTAAAACAACAATAGATAATTCATACTTGAAGTATCTTCTTGGAATTTGATGAGATTCTTTTATAAACAATTCAGTGGCAGTTTAATCCCTTACCAAAATCCCATCGAGAGCAAATTAAGCTGTTAAAAGCTTTCCCTTTTAAATCTCAGTTAGTCTTTTGAAGGCCTCGTCATAGTCATCTGTTTTGGGTTTGTGAAATACTTGGATTTCTACCAAGCTGTACACATTAGGTCCCCCCTTGTATTTGCTGATATAGCAAGTGCCTGGTTGATGAAATTTTTTGGTGGTCCTCCACAATATCTTTTAAATATCACTGCTACTAGCCCTGCACACTGTTTGTGCTGTCTTCAATATCAGCAGAGATACAATGTGCAAATGCTTGCTTCTGGTAACTATAGAAATTATTAATGATCGTACTGCCATGTTAGCATCAATGATTCGGATACTTGGGGTAAGAGAATTGGGTAGCAACTTCTTTTCCCAGGGTAGAGTTTATCTGGAGGATAATGAGAGGTTGTCTTGCGTGATTGATGAGATAGGGATTTGAAGGTCTAGAGAGCCATTACATATACATACTATCTCCTTTCCGTGGTGGTTTAGATGAAGTCCGTTCTTCTATAAATCTGGGTAGAATATACTAAATGATTGAACATCAGTACTTGATATTTAGTTCTGAAGATACTGCTAACAAAGAAGAATTGCACTTTCAAATCTCGAAGAACATAAGAGTCCCATCTTTTGAGATGTTTGTGATAGGTAGGGTAATTCAGTAAATATTATTTCAGTCAGCCCTAACAATTTTACTAGCATTTTAAATCATCTTGAATAGCATTTTTAAAATGCATGTTTTTTTTTAAGAAGAAAGAAAATTATTTCCAATATATTTTATATACATACACTTACTACAATATTTCGGTGGTAAAGTGTGAAATATTCAATGCCACCAGCTTGCCTGTTTGTGAGGCTTTTTTAAAATTCGACAATTGAAATAATTTTCAAACGGCATCTGCAATTACTAAATAATATAATGATACAAAATTCTTATATTATTTCTAAAAAAAGTTTCCGGCCGTATTGATGCCTGGAAATAGCAGGTGACATCAATCACTAATTGCATAGGATTGACTCAACCCTGCACTTATTTTCACATTATATTCACCCCCCCACCCGGCCCATACACGTACCAGTGACATTCACCCACCCATACACGTACAGTGACATTCACATCCACCCTGACCAGCCATACACTACAGTGCCCTTTTGTTATATTAGTATCTCCATCTAAGAAGAATGAGGTCATTCATCTTTAAAACGTTCTCTTTTCTTTATCTAGTTGTTCCATAAGTACAAATAAGAATGAGCTCCAGGGTACATGCTAAGTGACCATAATATTGAGGCATAAGAGGTCCTAAGATTGTACTAATTCCTGCATGGCTGTCACCGGGTTATATACAACAAATGGTCTATGTTTTTTATCTTCAGTTATCTTCCTTGTTGTGTCCAGATTTTCGCTTGTTCGCTGCTATATATTTTGCCTAAGGTCTATTCACTATCTAAAATTAAAATGGTTTTTGTCTTAGTGACAAGTTTGTTTTCAACAGGTGAAAGATTTGTATAGTGTTTCTCATAATGTTAAATTTGTTTTTTAACCAGTAGATTTTTAATTCATTTTTCTCCTATTTTTTCGTTTTATGGCAGCCTTGAGTTTATAGGAAGTAATCTAGAACAGTTAATATAAGAGTTTTGAACAGTGGTGTGCATTTGTTTCTAAATTGTACTGAGTGTCTGAGTTGTTGACGAGTGAATTTCTTCAAGAAGCTAAATTTTATTTTTAACTTCCATTTTGGTTGCTAAATGGGTTTACTTTAGTTTTATTTATCACTCTCACTCGTTTTGCTGCTCACGAGTTTTCCAAAAATGATCATGTTTAATTTTCTTAGGCAGCTTCAGAAGTTGCTCTCGATTAGGCTTATAGAATGACCCGTTTTAATCGTTTTAACATCTCATTGATCAGCATTGAAGTCCTGTGTCATATGATCATTTTCACATGTACTTTTACAAATCAGAAAACCATTTGGTGAAGAGGATTCTTTTTCCTGCTAATGGCTTTAAAAAAATAATCAGTAACCAACTTTGTATAAAACCAAAACGTTTATTCCACACATCAAAAACTATTTTTCTGCAGGGAAGCAAGGAATACTAACTAAACTTCTGCTTTTCAAAATTGAGTTTGTCCCAAAAGGACAAGTACCCTTGTTGTTCAACTTATGCTGGATTCAAGATGTGTTGTGCCCCATATAAGAAACAATATTGACACCTATTACAAAATAAGAATAAAAACATAACTAAATTAGACGAGAAACCTAAATGAATGCATTTTACTTAAAATATAAACTATGGTCTACTTTGTCAAAGGCTTTACTAAAATCTGTAAAAAAACATCTAACTGAGAGTTTAATTATCTAATTGAAGTAATGCATATTCGTAAAACTTATCAAGTTCGTAATAATAGACTTTTTAGATGAAAACCATGCTGCTTATCATCAGTGACTGCACCCACAAACGACATAATCATTTGCAAATTATTAATTTAAAATAATTTTGGAAGGATTTGAATAAAACTGCTAGAGGGGCGATAGTTATTAATGGCTTAGAATTCCACTCTTAAAATAGGTGTAAACTCGCTGTCATTTATATAAACACCAGGAACACATTAAATTAACCAAACAAAGATTAAAAATTATACAAAGTGGTTCAACAAATATATCTTTACAACCCTTAAAAATGTAGGGTAGATCCAGGCCAGCAGATCGTTTACCACTAAGCTGTTTAATTACATCATTATATAGAAGAATATAATTATACTTCTTAAAAACAATTGTGATGTAGTAAAATATGTACTAAGCAGCAATAATATGATACAGGGGTGGGGAAAACACCAACATCAACGGCTTTAACTGTTAAGTCACTGATAGCAATTTAATCACAAATGACAAAATTGTTATATTTGTTAAGTTAAAGGGCACTAGGCCAGGAATTATTATATTGGAGAGATAGGACATCAGCAAACTTACCTAAAAGACAAGTTCATTAACACTAGACTGGTAGTAACAAACACAAAATAAACACAATCTCACAAATGTTTAACGGCGCTGGCATTTTCTTCAGGTGAAGAGAGAGAGAGAGAGAGGGAGGAGAGGCGGGAGGAGGGGGAGGGAGAGGGAGAAAGATATGGGGAGAGAGAGAGAGAGAGAGACCTTGTCCACACCCTTTTATCGTCTCTCTCTCTCTCTCTCTCTCTCTCTCCCTCCCGTACACCTGTACCACCTCCTAAACTCGTACAGTGGTACTGGCTCACCCATACACGTACTGTGGTATTGACCCACCAGCCAATCTATATACGTACGTGGTATTGACCCACCAGCCCTCACATACACGTACTGTGGTATTGACCCAACCCGCCCACCCATACATGTACTGTGGTATTGACCCACACCGCCCATACCCATACACTTACTGTGGTATTGACCCACCCGCCAACTCCATACACGCACAGTTTGTATTTGACCCACCCGCCCGGACCATACACGCACATGGAATATTTGTCCACCACTGTACTGTATAGGGTGGCGGGGTGGGTCCCAAACACCATTGGTAACGTTATGGGTGGTAGGGTGGGTCATCACCACTGTACAAGCCGTATAATCCCGCAAAATACAATACCATTGTTTCGCGTATGGGGCGGGCGAGTGGTCAATACCACGGCGTATGGGTGGTTCAATACCACTGTTGGCTATGGCTGGGGTGGTGGGTCAATACCACTGTTCCGTATGGGTTGGTGCGGGTTGGTCAATACACTGTTCACAGTATGGGCGGCGGGTGGGTCAATACCACCGTTCGCGTGATAGGGTGGGCGTGTGGGTTAGGATAGTTAGGCGTTAGGTTAGGTGGTTAGGTTAGAGATGCGGAGATGGGGAGGAGAGGAGAAAGATAATGGGAGAGAGAGAGTGAGAGAGAGACCTTGTCCACACCCTTTTATCGTCTCTCTCTCTCTCTCTCTCTCTCTCTCTCTCTCTCCCTCCCTCTCTCTCTCCCCTCACCTGAAGAAAAATGCCAGTGATGTTGAAAATTCGTGATATTGTGTTTGTTGCTACTAGTCTGGTGTTAGTGACTTGTCTTTTAGGTAAGTTTGCTGATGTCCTATCTCTCCAATATACTATTTTTGTTAAGAAAAGTTTGTCAGTGTCTGTGAAACAGTTCTCACTGGGTGACGCATACTGCTTAGATTTGGGAATAACTTTTAGAACTAATAACACAGAGGTAATCTACTTGCCTGTTGTACAGAACCTTTGATAGTATGTTGACCTTATTTCTAAACCGAACTCGAAACTATTATGACTATTGAATAATAATATCTTGTAGCGTATTTTTTGTAACATAAACATTGCCTGGCACGTACTTAAAACAGATATAATTAATGACAGATACTTTCATTTTTTGGAGGCCAGTGGACTTTTACAAGTAATTGACAAACTGACTAGAGTTACAGAGAATATTAATTCTTGTTGACCACATTTTTGTGCGTTTTAGTAATGTCAGTAAAGTAAAAAGTTTTGTTATAAAATCAAGCATAACTGACCATTACAGGTCTGGCCTATCTGTCACAGTAGATAACTTATCTGATAAGAACACTCCCTATGGCACCGACTATGACCTTGACAGGCGTACTCGTATAGACTATGCACTTCACACAGAGACCCTGACTAACTGCGACGGGGCCCCGGTTAAAATTACGAGACTAAAAATATTAAAACCTTGGATTTATTCTGAAATAATTAGGTCTATAAGAGTGAGGGACAAACTGAACAAAGGCGTAAAAAAGGCAACCGTTTAACAATATTGTTAAGGACCATAGTTACAAACAATCTTTAAGCAAATCAATTAAATAGGCGTTGAAGGATTTTTTTACAAGTACAATTGAACAATGTAATAATGATTCTAAACAGTTCTGGAGGATTATAAATGAGCTAGTAAACAAAAATAAAATTAAAGATCAATTTCCTATTCTAAAATTCTACCAGGCATGCAGTATGTCCTCCATTACTATTAAAACAAACTGCAAATTACTTTAACAACTTTTGCTCATTAGTTTGACAAAACCTAGCAAACACCATTAGTCCTATCGGGGCACCTGTCGTGGTTGATTCTGCCTAGACTGAACTGTAACTTTACATTACGACCTGTTACTCAACTAAAGTTATACAGCATCTGACTGTCGTATACTGTATGGCTCCTGGCTGTGATGATGTCCCTGCAGATATCCTCAAATAGAACATTCATTCTCTGGTCCTACCTCTTTCCTTATGTTATCAATTTAAGTTTTTCATAACATACATTTCCCAGTAATTGCAAATTGGCTAAAGTTATTCCTCTATATATAAAAGTATCTCCGACAAAAATAATTTCTGCCTGATTGCTTTGCTAAGTGTTTTTTCTAAGATTATTAAACGTCTGGTCAATGAGCAGCTGATTTTTTATCTTCAAGTCCATAATATTTTAACCGAAAGACAGTATGGATTTGGGAAAGATAAAAACATATCGTATGCGTTATTTGACTTCAACAAAGAAATCAACAATACTTTATCAAGTGGTGAACGTTCCTTGTTATTATTTTTGGATCTAAAAATAGCCTTTGACTCAGTGGACAGAGATAAATTGTTATCAACACTTGAATGTAATGGAGTTCGTGTTTGAAACTTTGCAGTGGTTCCTCAGCTATCTCATTGGTAGACTGCAGTGTGTTTCTATCTGTGGAACGAGCAGCGATCCCCTTCCTGTAGACTAAGGTGTGATTCAGGGCGGTACAATGAGACCACTTATTTTAAATTTATAACAATAATATTTCAAAAATTCAACTTAATGCTATAATATATTTATTTGCAGACGATGTGTTAATTTTTCTAAGTGGTCATACCTGGTTGGATTTACAAGGTGTAGCTTCAAAGGACCTCTTTACTTTAAAAAATTGGTTCGACCACAACGTACTTTCGTTAAACATAACTAAAATGAAATTTATACCAATTTCCTTAAGAAACGTCACAGATTATAACCTAGTATATTGTAGAGATAGGACATTAGCAAACTTACCTTAGAAGACAAGTTCACTAACACTAAAGTAGTAGTAACATACACAAAATAAACACATAATCTCACAAATATTCAAATGCCACTGGCATTTTCTCAGGTGAGTAGAGAGAGAGAAAGAGACTGACATGGCTTTCCACTATTGCTTGGGTAGGTGCTGTGGTGGGGGTTGTACATCCCATAGAGCAACACTCAGGTATAGATGCAGTTTTTCAGTTAGTATATATATATATATATGAAGTTTGGCTGATGGAGAAAGGGGTGAGGGGAAGTGGTCTATCTTATGTTCAGATTAGGTGGGTCACGGAATTTTGTTATCCATGTCTATGGCCATTCATGCGTTTTCGAAGGGTTTCACTGGTAAGGCAGATACATTGGGCAGGACAGTGCTGGCACTGGAGTTGATAAATTATATTGGTGGAATCACAGGAGTGTCCAGTATCTTGAGGTTAAGGAGGTAGTGGAGCTGGTAATAGATTGGCTGGGAGATGAATAGGTAGGTTTTTGCAAGATTTGTTTTTACAAGGATAGAACCGGGTGTTTGCTGTCTTTAGACAGTTCATGATGTATGGATCACAAGGTAAGCTAGATGAACCAGGGATTTGAGGAGAGTTTTTTAGTTTGTCTGAAAAGTCCAGTAGGAGTTTTTTCAAGGAGATCTTGTGTGGGAGGACCCTTTTAAGATGTTGAAGCAATCTTTACAGATTGTTTAAGGTTTCAGTTAGGCCATGGTGGTAATTAGTGACAAGGGGTAAGCATTGGAAAACGCTTCTAGTTGGGGTTGGTTTTGGCACTGGGCTAAAACTTATTTGGTTTTTAATAAGGTTGGTAGGGTAACCTCACTATTTGGAATGCACTGACAATTGGTTGTTGTATTTATTTAGGTTTCTGGGATAATGAAATGATATGTTTGGCAACGGGTGGCTATGGCTATATGGTAGGGAGCAATTAGGGTTGTGGGGTGACAGCTGTATAAGTGATTGTTATTGTTTGTGGTATGGTTAGCATAGGAAGGGGCTATGCAGTACCCATAAAGCAAGTACCCTTGATCCTGGAGGGCGTATTGATGCCCAGAACCTTTGAAAGTGGTTATTTTTCAAGGATGAATTGAGTCAGCTGACTAGAAAGAAATGCTAGGTTTGGGTGTTGGGCGGCGGTATTGAGGCAAATACTCAATAGCAGCTAAGCCATGAGCGTGAGTATATTGATGTACAGTGAAGTGGAATCAATGTAACCAGTTTGGTGTAAGGGGTAGAGGTTTGGGAAGATTGGAGAGGAAGTCTAAAGGAAATGATTGGTAACCTGGACGTGGGAAGGAAATTGTCATACTAGAGGTTGGAGTTTTTTTAATTATTGGGGGAAAAAAACATCCGACAAAGCAGAGAAAGTTCGGGTAACAGAATTATAGCTGCCCACAATAGTCTAGCCAGGGTGGAGGGATGGTGCCTTTAGGATTTAGGTAGATATACAAACTGGGTGTGGAATAGGTGTTCATTTGATAAGCAGGATTTGGCTGGCTGCTGGTAAGGTTTTGGTGGTTTAGCATGATGAAGAAGGAGTTTTTTTCTGTTTTCAGTTGGGTCGAAGTCAGTTTTTTGTAGTGGAGGAATCGACAACTGAGGTAATTTCATTGATATATATTGGATTTGTTAAGAAAAACATGTGAACCTTATCGGCAGGAAGACCATTATGTTGTCATATGATTTTAGACTTCTTATGGCTCTGTGTCAGATGGTAAGGTTCCTGATCTTTAGGGAGTTGGGAGAAAGAACTGGCGATCTGATACTTTTTGGAGGAAGAAGTTAAGGTAAATTTCTATAGGATGGTCAGGAGGTAATGGTGGTGGTGGGTCAAAGCTGGAAGGAGGTTTGAAGCACACTTGGCAGGTTCGTAGAATTAGGGTTGAAGGTGTTGTCCTCAAAAAACATCTTCAACTTCAGGTTGCGGCCAAAGGAAATGACATCAGAAATCAGAAAAAGGAGTGAAAGTTAGGCCTTTGGACAAAATGCTCAGTTCGAGTTCGGAGAGGGTATGGTTTGATAGGTTATACACAGAATGGTTGGAAGGATTGACTTTTTCCGTAGGTTTGACACACCTTTTTTTATTTGAAAGGGGAAGATTCTGAATTTTTCTCAAAACTTGGAGAATTTATATTGAAAACTTTTGGAAAACAAACCAAACTTCTAAACCTCTCAGTTCTTACAAAATTTAACATTTTCTAAATACAATTTTCTAATTTAATTATAATGAAACAATTAACAATTGTTACAGTCTATATAAAGTCTTGTCACTAGGCAACAAAATATATAAATTCTAACAATTAATCAAAACAAACAACGATATAAATATAATAAATAGTACGATGAGAAAAAAAAAGATATATATATATATATATTATATATATATATATATATATATATATATATACAATAATGATCTAGACTTTTAAAAGCGACATTTTACATTAAATATATGAAAATAATAGAAGGCAAATAATAAACATTTTTGCGGGAAAATAAATTATTTAGTTAATGGGACTTGAAAAACAATTAGACATTTATCTTAAAAGCCTATTTAAAAGCCCTAACTGTATCCAGAAATATGTCTATTTCGATCCCCGCTGAAAAGCATCGAATTATAATCCCTCATCATCCGGAAAAGAGGCAAGGATGCATGAGCAACAGTGTGAACATTTGGCTAGTAGGAATAGGCTGTTTTTCCTGGGTACCAAAGTTTGGGACTCTGAAGCAGACACTCTCCAATCCGGACGGGTCATTCAACTACCGCCCCCTGACAGGCCCCCACAGAAAAACTTGACCATCACCAGTCTCCTTTGGCTTAATCTCTCAAACCTAAACATATCCAGCAGCTCGCTGTATGGAATTAAATAGGTGTATACATTAAAAGACTTATAAAAAAAGATATCGTAAAAATCGTTTTTTGGATTCGCTCAACCTCATCTTCATAAGTTGTATAAAATGGATTCCACACAGGAGCCGCACATTCAAGTCTCGACCTGGACCATAGGGCTCTGTAAAGTAAGATTGACGTTCTTAAACTTTTGAAATGTTTCCCTTGCCTAATAATTAACCCCATCATTCGGCTTTTTCGACATTGTTTACTTTTCGAAATGTTCGACTTTTCACTCACACAACCCAGTGGTATTGACCCACCCGCCCACCCATACACGCACAGTTGTATTAATAATACCACTGTACCTTATTACCTTTGTAGTAATACCACTGTATGTGTACAAGCGGGCGGGGTGGGTCAATTACCACTGTACGTGTATGGGCCGGGCGGGTGGGTCAATACCAATGTACGTGTATTTCCAATACCACTGTACATGTATGGGCGGGGGCGGATGATCAATACCTCTATGCGTGTATGGGTGGGCGGTGGGTTACACTCCCATTTACATATATGTACTGAAAACGATAATGTGCTATCCAAATAAACACCCAGATCTCTCACTAAATCCACTCTTGACAGAGCAACACCATTTAGATAATAATAATTTTTAGTGAAAATCTTAGATCTAATAAAAGACATAACATTACATTTTAATAAATTAAAGTTCATTTTGTTGATTTCACTCCATTTATATACACTATCAAGATCTGCCTGCAGTCCAATAGCATCATTCTGATTGTATATTTGTTGAAACAGTTTTAAGTCGTCCGCAAAAAGTAAAGCTTTTACAGAATGCACATTCTCACACAAATCATTTATCATAATTGTAAATAAACATATTGTAAATTGGTCGGTAGCGTAGTTGGTTCAATCCCAGCTTCATGTGCTAAAGGTTGTCAGTTCGATCCCAATCAGAGTCATAATACATTTTGAGAAGGATCAGCTGATAACCACCAGCTGTTCATTTGTCATTGGGCTATTAATTAATGACACTTTCTAAGGAATAGTCAGTCTTAGTTTGTAACAATGACTACATTCGCTCATCAACACTCATCACACTCATTCGAAATCCATATTTGCCCATATCTTGACGATCGGCGTGTTATGAATAAATAAATAACAAAAAAAAAAAAAAAAAAAAAAACAAGGTCTCAAATTTGAGCCCTGAGGTACACCTGAATGCACTATAAAAGTTGACGACTTTTGCCCTTTGTAAAATATAAACTGTTTCCTCTTAACCAAATAAGATGTAAACAAGTGAATTAGACTATCAGACAAACCATAATAATATAATTTTTTTAACAAAATCAGATGATCCACCCTATCAAAAGCCTTGGCTAGGTCGAGAAATATGGCGTCTGTCTGGGTTTATGATTCCAAACCAGATGATATATAGGTAAGTAAAAGACAACAAATTCGTGTTAACTGATTCTACCCGGAATGAAACCGTGTTGACTGGGTGAAAGGTATTTACTGAAGTGATGAAATAAAAGTTTGTGTATAATTGACTCATAAATCTTAGCTGCTACTGATAAAATAGCAACAGGTATGTTATTAACGACTTGAGATTCTTTACCAGATTTGAAAATAGGTGTTACCTTTGTAACTTTCCATCTTTCATTAAAAATACCAGTTTTTAAACTTAAATTAAACATAAAAGGGAGGGGTTCAATTAAAAAAATCTGTGCATCCTTTAAATAGGTATTGTGGCAAAAAATCTGGCCCTGTGGTACATGTTGATTTGAGCTTTTTTATTGCAAGACACACGTCCACAGAGACCAGTGACCCGGGTCAGGGACAGGCAAGACACGCCCGGCAATGAGGGTTCTACCAACACCTTACTTGCAAGAGGTTCCTCAGTGTAATTACTATAAACTGAACTAAAGTATTGCTCAAAGGCACCAGCAATATCACTACCACTGTTTAATTGCATCCCATTGTACTCCATTATTAACATATTTATTCTTAACTGTTTTTTTACTTTTTACAAATTGCCAAAACTTATTAGAGTTAGATTGAATTTTGTCCTCAATGTCATGTATGTAATTAGAGTATGAAGCTTTAATATCTTTTTTCACCAGTGATCTAACGTGTTTAAAACTTTCAATGTCTTCTTGTTTATTATATCTCTTAATTTTTGTACGTAACTTTTCATTAAATTTTATATTTGTTATTATTGTTTTTGTCAATATTGGTTTAGAAACAAATAACCAATAAAATGATAGTGTTTAATATTTGTTTTGCACCATAATTAATTAATAATGTTTACAAAATTGATTACTCAGCTACTTATTATTCGATTTTATCAAACAAGATATTGTTCGATTTGTCTTAAAATTTTACATTTTTTACCTGTCAACAACATTTGTTGTATTCTTAACTGTACAACTTTTAAATGGGCACCATCTTGGAACTGCTTTAGTTACAGCAACGAAATTTTAAAGATTAATTTTAACTACTACGGTACACATGAAGCTAAAATTTGAAGTTTCTATCTTAAATAGATCTTGAGTTATAAAAACATTTGTAAAAAACATATACAGACCGACAGACAGAAATCTAGACATTTTAGACATATGCTTGTATGGTGTCTTTGGTTTGTCTTGACCCAAGGAACATACCTATAATTTATTTAAAGAGAAATATCTTCCATTTGTGCCAGTAAATATAGTTATACCGATTATCATGATCCAATTGGTTGCAGGTAATCAATCATATCTGATTATAACTATGAACAAAATTGGATATGATCAACAAGATGTTAATAAAATAAAAATATACTATTTGTCTGGTATATCTCAATAATGTACATTAAGATCTTTTGTTATTGTATCATGAAATTGACCAAGTTAACATTATGAAGTTTTCTTAAATAGCTAAATAGTGAAATAGGGGATTTATTTTCCTTAGGCTATCTTAGATCTAGGGGTGTGCGAGTACTTGAAACTTCAAGTATTTGATTGAGTATTTTACTACTCAAACTCGGCTCGAAGCTTCCGAAACTTTTTTCCGAACTCGGTTTCCGAAACAATCGAGTAGTTGTATTTCACGAAATATCAGATTTACATCTTAATTTAGTTTTAAGAGTAAACAGTTTTATAAGTTATACACAGTTTTGGCGATCTAAGGTGTTTTCGGAATAATAATTAATAGACGTTCGCCACGGATATATATATATATTTTATTTGACGGAAAATAAATCAATAATGTTGTGTCACACACTGCTAGAACGCCATTACCATTATATGATATGATACTGTATTGTCTTACGTCAAATCATTCGACGATTTCCTGCTCAGATTAAAAAACAAAATAGACCTCAATCAGCTGCAAGAAATATACCATAATTTCAGTCCCGAAAAGGAGCTGAACAGTTCCTTGCACGTACATATACCACTACCGAGATGAACTTTCGACTAGAAAAAATGGGAAGTTTGATTCTTGGGATGTAAAGTGACTCGTTCTTGGGACCCTTTTGATTGAGCAGTATTATTGACATGAACGAAAATATGCATAATTTACACGGTGTACAGACCATTAGATTTGTATCAGTAATAGTTCTTTTTGAGCATCTTGAACTGGATATCTCGTCCCCTTTCTTGGGTCATAAAAACACTAACCAGCACTTCTGTTTTATTCACGCTATTTTAGGTTAGGTTACATGTGACTAGTAGACTCACACAACCAACATGTGTGATCGCTACTACGGTAACTATTTACAGTGATCGCTACCTTCACAGGCCTGTTGTTCACTTTGAATTGAACTAGATCAAATCATAATGAACGATCTCGTTCACTACGTCGACTATTTCATTTGACTTTCATCGTGTACTACCTATTCTTAGGCGTATTGTTTAGTTCATAATTACACGTATCAAACTAATAATGTTTGATAAAGGGTAAAAAACACACAAGGAAGTGCACATTTTTTATTCATAACTTATAAAAATGTTTACTCTTAAAACTAAATTAAGATGTAAATCTGATATTTCGTGAAATACAACTACTCGAGTAGTTTCGGAAGCTTCGAGCCGAGTTCAAGTAGTAAAATACTCGTTCAGATACTCAAAGTTTCGAGTACTCGCACACTTCTTTTGTATATACAAATGGTGAGGTTAGGACTACATAGTCTGCTCTTACACCTAACCATTATTAAAGTAACATATTATTATAAATTTACACATAATTAACTGATAGGAATTACTTCAATATTTAAATGAAAATATAAAAGTAGGTACATTAATAGATAAATAAGTTATGTAAAGAAACAGTGGGAAAATTTACTATAGTACTATTATTAAGTGAAAAAAGCAGTATTATATCTATAAACATAATGATATTCAAAAAGTGTTTTTATAAAAACAAAACAAAGAAGAAAAAAAAATTAAACAAGTCCAAACATACATCATCTTTCATACCGCACCATTAGTTCAGTGCAGCGATGACGTCAATTTGCAAGGCCAAAAGTGAGCCTATTACCTCAGCCCAAAACCAAGTGCGCTGGTTGATGGCTCTAGTGTGATCAGGTATATTGTTTTACAATCACGCCTTAGCTCCTTATCTACGGCCGCTCCAAGTGGTCCATGGTTAATTTTAAGTAACCGTCTGGGAGCATTTTCAAAGTCAGCATTTCTCAGAAGTCTTGGATTTCCGATCAAGATGGATTGAGTTTTGTTGTCATTTAGTTTTAGACCTTTTTGAAGGACCAGGTAAAAATAACATCAATATCAATATTCATATTAGTTAAAGTTTCAGACAAGTCAGTAAAAATAGAGTGAGTGTAAACTGTAAATTGAAAATAGTAGAGGACCAAGGACAGAACCCTGAGGTACCCTCGAGTGATAGGTTTCCAATATGACTGTTTGTGGCTAGATGCGATGCACTGACACCGATCAGAAAAGTAGGACTCCATTCAGTCAATGCATCCAACAGAGAACCCCATGGAAGAATGTTTTTAAAAGAGAAGAGGATGGTAGATGCAATCAAATGCCTTAGAAAAATCAAAAAGGGTTAAAATTGAAACTTGTTTTCTATCCATTGTGTAACGAATATCATCAGCGTAACCCAATTATTAGCAGATTGCTTTACGAAATTCCGAATTTCTTTGCCTCTATAGTTGACTAATAAAACTCTTAATCCAAGGTGCAGGTGTCTGGTGACTCGCTTTGTCACTAGTGGGGCATGATAATCACAAAGCAAAGAGAAGATACAAACAAGCTAAACTTGTTTACCATAATATCAACATCATCAGATATAAGAATTTCATTCCAATTCAATGTATGAGCACGGTTAAGAAGAGCTTCCTGATTTAAATCTTTAAAATTTCTAAAATGTTATAAACCTAGGATTATACTTGGGAGTAGACAGAGCCTGTACACTTGGAATATCAGATCATGTTTGCAAAGACCAGGAGCAGTGTGTTGTCCGTGACGCACAACGTGGTCAAGGTCGGCGACAGACATCGCATCCAGCCATGTGTCGGTAGTAGGAGTATAGTGAGTAGCAGTCAGATGCAGTATGGCAAGGTTACATGAGTGAAATAAGTTAGTGAAGTGGATTTTGTCATAGTTATCAGGTCCTAGTAAATTGCAGTTAAAGTCCCTCATGACAATGACATGACGATAAGGAGCCATATTATTGATA
Source organism: Stictocephala bisonia (assembly GCA_035578905.1). Taxonomy (NCBI): domain Eukaryota; kingdom Metazoa; phylum Arthropoda; class Insecta; order Hemiptera; family Membracidae; genus Stictocephala; species Stictocephala bisonia. The sequence continues at coordinate 143,687 of JAQJVL010000968.1, read as the reverse complement.
AGACATTGCTCGAATTTCTTAAGAAGCCTTACAGTTGGTGCCCTGTGGCAGACAGCTACTAAAAATGTATTCCATTAGAACTAATATCAATAAGCATATATTCAGGACATAACCAATCTGGAGTTATCGGAAGAATAAATAACAGATACAGGAAGATGGGATTTAACATAAATGGCGACTCCCCCTCCGCCTCTGGAAGTATGGTATTATATCCATGTAGCTCAACACTCATATCACTAATGTGGGGCTTAAGCCAGGTTTCAGAAACTACAATGATATTGAATTGAGGAGCATCAAATATAGTGCGAAATTCATTATAATGTGACAGAATAGTGACTGAGCATTGACATGGGCTAATTTAAGAAGGGTACGGAAAGGAGATAAAGTTTGACTAAGAATTTGGGGGAGAGAGGCCTCGTCAGAGCACCTGTCATGGGCAGGATGGTCTGGACCCTGCACGGCAGTCAGGTGTGATAAGGCCAGGTAGGCATACAACAACACGTGACACCAAAACTAACATGAACACATTCACACGCACACAGTTTAACAAAGAATACAAGTTATTAATTGCAAACAAACTAATATTGCATTTACAAACATAAGCAGCAGCTATATACATTGTAATATACTACAGACATGCATAAGACATGTGCCGGCCTACAACAAATAACAATAAACAAAGTGGGTTGGTTATCCAATATTGTATGAGTGAATAAATTAACTACATTGAAAAACATACATATAACTAATAATACTTATCTATTACTGGACATATCTCGTAATCTTTAAAATTAATATTCTTTTCTTTTTATAAAAAGGATGAAAATAAAAACAAACATGAAACAATAAAAAGAACAGGTTGAAAACAAGACTGAAGACATAACGATAAACTCAATAGTCAAATCAAAATTAAATGAAATGCGATGTTATAAAAGTGCAATAGTAAATAGAAAAAGGAGTTATTTTAAAGTAATATACCACAGAATTTAATAATAATTTTTTTTTGGAATTTGTATATAAAAGGATTATTATTATTATAAATTAATATTGCTATTGTAAAAATAAGTTGATATTATTTTTTAAGTGGTTGAATAATTTAATCTAATGTATTTATAATTATTATTAAAGAATTATTATTGTAATGATAAATTAATAGCTATGCTTTAAGTTAGAATATAAAAAAAACAATGCCCTATTGGATCATACAATCTCTAAATAGCTTTTTAGTACTGTTCTCAACATATATTATTTCCTTTTTTAAACATTGTGCAAAGAAAGTAGCCAGCACAAATCATAAAAACATACAAAGTATTCTAAATTTTTCACTAATAATTCTGTGACAGCATTTATCATAACTTAAGACAAGTTAGAACTTAAAATCATTTGAATGAATGTCCACTGCATATTTAGCAAACACCATCTAATATTAAAAATAGCATAATTTAAATAGGTAAGTGACTGTTTTAAATGATGTTTAAATTGGAGTTTTAAATGTTGCAATCGTGACATTGTTTTGTCATGAAGATTTCTATGAAGCTTTCTACAAAATCTTCTATGAATATGGTAAGATTTCTTTCTCATCTCTAGTTTATTATAATAAATGATTCAGAAAAAATAAATTTCAGATAGTGATAAATTCATATGCAAAAAGAAGTTGTGATGCTTTTTCCCGCGCAGGGATAAAATTGCCACGTTACAAGGGCCTCTGATAACGGAGCCTACAAAGTAGGTTATAGGATCGGATCTTTGTCGGGATATGTGGACGGCTCATACGACGAATGCAGAATTACATTCTACCAGGGCCGTAACGTTAACTTAGGGGGCCCCGGGGCAAGACTGGCTGGCGGGGCCCCCCCAAATACCTTACTCCGCGCGCACAACGAGCGTCAATATTCATTATAATTCTATAACAATATAGGTATGCTTTTATTTCCTTTACCATTTTTCATGTAAATGGTGTTTTAATAATCTGCCTAATCATTCTGTACCTATTAATAACTAACTAATTTTAAAAATAATTTTATGAAGGTTAAAAAAACATTTTTGAAAGTTTTATAATTACTCATTTACTTTTTTAATACTATACAAAATAAGATTATTAGGTACACTTTTCAAAAGATAAAAATTGATTTTTTAACAGATTAAAAAAAAGATTCCAAAATTACAAAATTATAAACTTGGTTTAATTACTTTAAAATTATTTGATTACTGGAACATTTGTTTCCTTCTATGAGCCTTCAAGCAGGCAAAGTCATCAATAACTTTATCAAAATTAATTTTTTGAGCTCTGTCATTTTCGATTGAGAGTAGTGTCAAACTACTTAGTCTTTCTTGTGCCATTGTACTTCTAAGATAGTTTTTTATTAATTTAAGTTTAGAAAAAGATCGTTCAGCTTTGGCAACTGTTACAGGCACTGTTAAGTACATAATGCACGCTGTGCACACATCAGGATAAGTCGAAGAAAGCGAACTATGCTCAACAATCAAAAGTTCCGCAAATTCTTTTACAGTTTTCAGTTTCACAAGCTTCTTTTGGAATGTCTGTTTAACACTACACAACTGAGAAGGGAAACTGTGAGAAACATCATTTGAAAACTTGTTAACAAATTCACTGGCTTTCTTGTGAATTTCATCTTCTGGAGCATTTGCCAAGTAGTCTGGTTGAATCACTTGGTAGGTATCCAAAACTGATTGCATTCCTTGGAAGCGGTGGTCTAACTGGGTGAAGAGAGTGTCAATCATGGGGTTGAATACTGTCACTCTGAAGCAAGATTCTGGATCAACTAGCCGTTCATCTTGACATAGTTCATCAAAATGTTTTTTGGCTTTTTTAACCCTTCCTTCTTTGAAGTTCTGAGTTATGCCCCAAACCTTACAAATATTTATCGCTTTTGCCAAGAATCCTTCAAAATTCCCTCGCATCTCTGTCACCTTTAGCAATGCCTCTCCCAGAAGCTCGTTTGCTGATGAGAGGTCCAAAGTTTCGGATTGTAGGGCCTTGGATACGATGTTCAGTGCACCGAGAACCTCACACTGCACGACTAAAAGCAAAACGAATTCAAAGGTTTCAAGTTTGTTCTTTAACCTGGTTGTGCCTCATTTCTCTCCTTGCTATTTTTTGACGTCAAAACAATGCGACTGAGGCTTCTTATCACATCACCAAACCTCTGTTTTAACGCATAAACTGCATCGTGCCTGCCAGCCCATCGCGTTGGATTCAAGATTTCAGCGTTACGTTTGCAATGCTTTGCTGGTTTTCACTGTCGTACATTGATTTTAGATCTTCCCATCGGACGATGCTGTGCCCGAAGAAATTGTAAACGTTTTGGACGGTTTCAAAAAACTGACTGACAACCCTGTTTCCTTCTACAGCATCTTTTAACACAAGATTAAGGTTATGAGCGGCACAGTGCACAAAGTATGCGTGAGGAGATTTTTTCTTTGATGCGCTGTTGAACACCCATTGTACACACCACTCATCACAGCAGCTCCGTCGTAGCCCTGTCCACGACATTTGGATTAATTATCAATGCAGTAAAAGCAAGATCTTAGCGGAATACTGAAACCACTTTTTATGAGTTAAATTTTATCTGAGTAGCAGAAAAATGTAGATTTCTGGCAGTACAATCTTTAAAAATTAAGCCTAGAGTATTATTTGAAAATACGATAATTTACCTGTATTGTTAGTATCACTTGATGAATGACTTGGCACTGGCGCTACCCAGCCCATTGGGATAACTTTGAATTTTTTGCACACTCTTCATCTCTTCTTTTCTTAAGTTGTCTTTTTTTACTTCCACTTAAATATGACCGTTTCATTATAACTAGCACACTAGCACACACTTTAGGAAGAGGTCGATCGCAAAAACTGAGTAAATTACAGCACAAACAACTTAGTCACGATTAGTCCCGAATGTCCTATCACAACCACGTACTGAGAGGTAATGACGAGAAGCAAACACTATACAGTATTGCCAAGATTATTTTTTATCTTAGCAAAGTTTGGCAACGCAGACGTCTTTCGATGTCGTGGGAACACCTGTGCACTTCCGGTTACAGTAGTATGTTTATCGTTTATCTCAAACATCCGGCTGGGCAATGACTCACTCCCGAGCAACAATTATTGACGTAAGAAAATTATATTTCTTTATGATTTTGTATAAGCTTATTTGTCTTAAAAATATTTTTATCGTATATTTTTTAAGTTCAAAATTCAGTCTCTAGTTTTTTACATTTTTATTATAAAATTTTCGTTGATTTTTAAATATATAAAAAATACGTTTTTCGGAAGTAGTACGCAATTATGCCCTTCTATCGGGGGCCCCGGGGCGGTGCCCCGGTTGCCCCGGTGGTAGTTACGGTCCTGCATTCTACTAACCTCATCAGAAAGTTATAATCATTGCCGAACACGTTAAGGAATAAATCATAAATACAATATTAAGAGGACTCTAAAGGGAAAGAAAATATATAAGTCATGCGACATTGGCGAGAGAAGTTGGAACTACGTCCAGTTTTTTTAGGTTAAGGAAGTTTAATCCCCTGGACGGAGTACAATATAGTTCCTCGAATCATTTCCTGTATAGTAAGTTATTGTAGTATTTTCAAACGGAAACCACAATTACCTCTCCCTCCTGCCTGCCGACATCAGTTGGCTACGTCTGGACCTTTTCTGTTTGAATATATGTTGAGCAGAAAGGCCAATTATTTTCAACAATTGTCAATTTTCTTGTCAGTACCAGTATTTATGCCATTTTTTTTTTTTAATAGTAATATTTGTTTAGAAAAGTAGACTTTTTACAGCGAAATCAAATTATTCACTGATTAAATTGGGGTCTACTAAAATATTGAATTTCTACTTGAAACGTTTACCAAAATCATAATTCTTGTTAAAATCTTGTTATTCTCAAAACGGTTAAAATTTAACATAGTTAGGCATAGGCTTACCATACTTATATTCTACAATTGAAGAGTTTGATTTAAAAACATAAAAAAAAAAAAAAAATTTACTAAAAACTTAGTAAATTACGTTACAAAGCATGGTTTTTGTAAATATTCCTTAAAGCTGTTGAATTGTTTGAACCTTAGACGTTCAAAGCAGATTGGGCTCACCTACCTGACAGTAATTTGGCCTCATAAACATGTATGTTTGGGGTAGTTTAGGCTCACGTAGTCTACCAGTTTGACCTCAGCAATTCACACAGTACTTTAGCCTCAGTTTTTTATATGAGTATTGTAGTTTGTCCTCACCTGTCTAAGAAGTTTGGACTTATCCATTTTGGCATCACAGTACATAAGCGCTAAACACTTATTTATCAATGAATGTATTTGTCGTTTATAGGATATGATTTTATTGTGTGGATTAAAGCTGATGTTAAAACATATTTAGAAACAAATTAATGGTATTCCTAATAAATATAAAAATATGCTTGAAAAATAAATTGATAATAAATAATTACATTTAAATAACCAATTACAAGAGTATTATAATATACAGATACATGAGTTAGCTGAGTAAGTTCGGTGAGTGTGGTTCAACGAAATCGATCACCATAATATTTGTGCATTTTGTACTTGTATTGTAATATATTTGTGCATTTTGTGCTTATGTTGTTGGAGTAGACAGTGATCCTTTGCCCGTGGATTATGGGGTAATCCAGGGAAGTACGCTGGGCCCCATCCTGTTTTTAATTTACATTAATAACATGTCAAAAATAAATTTATATGCCAAATTGTTTTTGTTTGCGGACGATGCTCTAGTATTCCTCCAAGGAAACGACTGGGAAAGTGTGCGCACAAAAGCTCTGAGTGATATCATGAAATTGAAAAAATGGCTTGATCAAAACTTGCTTTCCCTGAATATTTCTAAAACGAAATTCATGCCAGTATGCCTCAGTAAAAATTCAAACTATCAACTTCAAGACCTCATTATTCATAATTGTGGGAACTATCTTAATAATTCTTGTGATTGTAATAGCATAGAAAAGGTAACATATTATAAATATCTGGGGGTGACTTTTGATTACAGAATGAAATGGGATAGGCACATAGAAACACTAAAAAATAAAATTCGGAAGTATGGGTTTGCCTTCAGACAATTAAATGAAGTATTAAATGAACGGGAATTAAAACAAGTTTATTATGCATATGTTCAGTCTGCATATATAACATATGCATATATAAGCATATGCATACAACAGTTAGACAAGTGCAAGAAGAATGGATAGTACCTGCGCTGTATCCAGAGCTTCCAAAAAATAAAAATCAATACATTCCTAATAAGTTCCTAATATTTCATATAAATGGGTTTAAATAACGATACTTTAATAATACGATATTTATCTACAACGAGAGTTTTTTGAAGATTTTTAAACAAAGGTTTGTCTTCCATGTGTATAAGAGTTAGTTTATGAAATATTAGAGTATAGGTATTTAATTTAAAGTGCTTTGATTAATTATTTTTATTAGTTAAAATTTTTTTTCGGATTACTATATTCATATTATACTATCAAACATGGAAATTATTGAAAATAACAGTTATACATGAACATTGGTATACACGAGCAGTGTTGATGACCCACACATATACACAACATATATGCATATGTTATATGCATACATATAACATATATGCAGGTTACTGCTTCAAAAAATAAAACCAGTACTGGAAGAAACAGGAAGAGAGGAGCAGTGTGGATTTAGAAGAGGTAGGTCAACAGTAGATGCGATTTTTGTGATAAGGCAAGTGCTGGAAAAGAGATGGGAGTATGGAAAGGATACAGTGATAGCGTTCATAGATTTACAAAAAGCATATGACAAAGTGAAGAGAGAAATGATTTGGGAGAATCTGAGAAGAAGAGGGATAAAGGAGGGGATAATTGAAAGGATTAGGAATCTTTATGAAATATGTAAAAGTAAAGTAAGGATAGAAGAAAAATTCACGCAACCCTTTAAAACAGAGAGAGGTGTAAGACAGGGTAGTGTACTATCACCTTTTCTTTTCAATGTGATCATGGATGAAATCATTGCAGGGGTTCAGATGGACAGAAGAGCTGAGGACTTGAAGGTGGTTGCATATGCAGATGATGTAATGATATGGGAAGAAAGAGAAGAAGAGTTGGAACGAGAGTTGGCGAAATGGGCAGAAGTGGCAAAGAAGTATGGACTGAAGATGAATGTACAAAAATGTAAGGTAATGAAGGTGGGAAGAATGGATGGAGGAAATGAAGATATATCAATTCAAGGGAATGTCCTGGAAAGAGTAGAAGATTTCTGTTATTTGGGTAGTACAATAACAAGCAAGGGTACGATGACAAAGGAAATAGGAAAAAGAATTTGGAAAAGTGGACAGTTTTTCAATCTAGTGAAAAAGATACTATGGAATTGGAACATTGGGAAGGAGGCAAAATTGTTAATGTATAAAATGTATTACCAGCCAATCTTATTATATGGAGCGGAGACATGGACATGGAATAAAAGTGACATCAGCAGATTACAAGCAGCGGAGATGAGATTCCTGAGGGGAATAGAGAAGGTTAGTAGAAGAGACAGAATAAGAAATGAAGTAATCAGAGAGAGGCTGGGAGTAATAACATTACAGGAAACGATGGAAAGAAGGAGGATACAGTGGATGGGTCATGTGAAGAGGATGGAAGATAACAGAATGCCAAAGATAGCCTTGGAGAAACAAGAGGGAGGAAGGAGACCGAGGGGAAGGCCGAGAGGAAGATGGATAGACCAGGTGTGGAGGGATGTGGAGAGAAGGGGACTTCGGAGGGTACAGGTGGAGGAGGAGAAGACGTGGAGAGACAGACAGAAGTGGAAGAGGCTGTGTCAGACGACCTGCGAAAGCGGAAACGTTGACTGATGATGATGATGATGATGATGATGTTCAGTCTCTTCTTTCATTCGGTATTATTGTGTGGGGAGGAGCGTTTAGTACTCTGTTGTAACCTCTAAATATAACACAAAAAACTATCCTAAAAATTGCTTTCAAAAAATGGGAACGGTTTCCTACTGATGCTCTATTTCAGGAAACATCTATTTTCACTATCAGACAGTTATATGTAAAGTCACTTTTAAACCATATTTATAAACACTTTAGCACCATTTTCTCACAAGTACCTCATTCTCACAATACACGTTGCTCACAAAATACAGGAATAGCTTCCATACAACTAAGTAGAGCAGTGCTAAAAACAAATCCATTTTACAAGTCCCACTTAATATATAGAAATGTTGTGCAATTATTCCCCAACAATACAGTATTTGCAAACAACTCTATTACAGCATTTAAAAATAAAATAAAAGAGTTATTGCTTGATATGGACATAGAAGGTATTGAACGCCTTATCTCGTCTGAGTACGGAGGGACTCGACCTTGATAATGGGCCTCTGTTCTCGCCCAGCTGACCTTCTGTTATCGGTCGCTCCATCTGTCATTCGTTCAATGTTTAAAGAAATCATTGTGTTGTTAATTCTGGCAAGTTGATAGGTGGGTGAAAACCTACCCATTACAAATATTTAGACAATAAATTGTATACAACTCGGGCCTGCGCACAGGCAGACTTGCCCATACAGGCTCATTTCCCATAAAATAATTGTATAGATGTAAGTACTAATTATTAATTATCTTGTATTTATTGTAAAAAAAAGGTGTTGTAATATTGGGAATAAACTTTGATTTGATTGATTTGATTTGAATAAATTTGTGTTGTGTGACTTTTACTTGTACTGTATATGTACCAACACGTATTATGCTAATTAAAAAACTATTATACTTTTATATTTAGTCAAGTTATAACCATGCCAATAAATGATACACATACTTTTTTTGTGGTTAATGTAACTAAGAATTCTTGAGTGCTGATAAGATTTATTTATTATTAGAAAGTAAATAACTTAATAAAGAGGAAAATATTACAAGCCAGGCAATTATCATATGAGACTAAGATGTTGAGTCAGCAGTGACATGGCAACTCTGTTTCAACTAATCATTGGAGCATTTTCATGTGTTATAATATAGTAAAGGATACAGAACAAACCTTACTTCACCGAATGAAAGTAACTAAAACATATGCAGTCTTCCAGTTAAAAACAAATAGTATCAACCAGCGATCTGTTACAATCACCTTTGCTAGATTGTGAAGGTCCCATGTCTAGCACAAATCCTTGTGCTGCAACTTGATTTGGAAAACCATGATAATTAGTACGATCTGATAAGTAGGTAAATATGTATATAAGGTGTTTATCAACTCTCGCATTGGCTTAATAATTTCTAAACAGTGACAGATAAAGCAATACAACTTGGTACATCATTACTGCACCTATACATCTACTTTTTGAAGTACCTACCATTTTTCTGTCATGGAGCTCCTGCTAGGAGTCAGAAGAAAATTTTAAATGAGAGCAAACGTTGAGTTGTACATAAAAATATAGTTCTGATTTAGGAGAACACAGTGTCACAAGTCCGACCTCAAAAAGTCTACTCTTTAAAATGTGGTGCTGGTTTAAAATTTTAAAAAGTTACAATGTAGGTGTTGTTTCTAGATGGTTTAATACTCACTTCTTAGCTAAAGTTGGATAAGTGAAACTTTGTAAATACAACTATTGTAAAAACTTTGGAAATAGTTTTTTAGGGTAGTTAGTGACTCTATAAAACCCAATGGAGGATTGCCCACAAGGAGTTCGACAAAAGTATTAAACGTAAGCGTAGTAAAAATGTCCATCATTTTAAAGGGGTCTATCATGATCCAATCCACATGTCTGTCTAGAGAGTATATGTATTGGTCTATTTATTATAATATGTAGTAGGTCTAATTTATTTAATAAATAATGTATGATTCTTTAAAAGTCATATTATTTATTAGTTTAATTTTTTCTCAGGGAAACTTGACTTGATTTTAATGTTTAATTTGTATTAATAACGTAGCTGAATCAAGCAACCCACTTCTTGGATGGATCTGTGCTGTATGGGAACTCTGGGGAGAAGGCTGGCTCGCTACGGGCACGCCAGTACGGCAGACTACGTACAGTGGGCCGTCAGTTCTTACCCACCACAGACACACTGAGCGTCAACTGTCATGTTGGTGGAAATGGCTCCTGCTACCAAACTGGTTAGTTAGTCTGCATTGTCTTAGTAGTTCCTTTTGTGGTGAATCATTAACCCTTTAACCAAACATACAGCTCAACTAGTTTGTACAATCAGTAGTGGCTGTTCTATCTGTGGCGGAGGCCAGGTGTGCTAGGACTTCTTGTACAATTACAATTATAAAATAATAGAGTTAAAACAAATTGTTATTACTGTATATTTATTTGCACTTAATAACATCTGATCATCTGTTTTTAAATCCATCTTACACACATAAGACTTCTTCAGTCTTTGGTTTTGTTTATGTAGAATGAAGTGACATGAAAAATGACTTCATTGTACACACAATTGGCGAGGTTAGGACTAAAAAGTCCTTTTTTACACCTAACCATTATTACTAAAATACAAATGAGTGTAAAAAAATAAAACATTATTTTGGCGAATAAAAGAAATTAATTACGAGATAGAGAAATTCACATTAGAGAAATTAAAAAACTTAAAGAATAGTCATCTCTAACAGACTAAGAATAAATATAACAGACTCTATATTAACATACATACAAAACAACTGTAAACTTAAACTCACATTCATCCTCTCATACATACCATGCCATCAGCAAACACCTAGTATCGCACAAGCCGCTCACCCCACGAAGCCTGGAGAAGAACCACAACCGCAGCCCAAAACCGATCACGCCCTTCGCTACTTCTAATTTTATCAGGAAGATTATTCCATAGTCGGCAAGTGGTTACAGTAAAGGAATTGTTGTATAAAGAAGTTTTATGAAGAGGAATTGACAACAATGAAGATTCGCACTGAGTATTCCAAGTACTGGTTTCAGAAATGTAAGAAAAACGTTCGGACAGATAAGTTGGAGAATTATTATGTAAGATTGAATACAAAATAGTGAGAGTATGAAGCATACAGAGTTGATTCAATTTAAGAAGAGAAAGGTTTTTGAAAAACGGAGTAATATGATCACGACGTTTAAGGTTAAAAATAAAACGGATACAATAGTTTTGTGCATACTGCAATCTGTCCGAAAGCTCAACCGTCATATCATTGACAACAATGTCACAGGAGTTAAAGTATGGGAAAATTAGCGTCTTCACAAGCATCACTTTCATATTCAATGGTAGAAAAAGAGCAAATATTATCAGAGTGTGAATGCCACTAAAAACCCTGTTACAAGTTTCAGTAGTATATTCAGAACAACGTATGTTTTTTGTTAATGTAAGTCTAAGGTTTTTGACTTTATCACTGTAAAGTAATTCAGTATTGTTCAATACAAGTTTTGGGGAATTTATGAGGTCAACACTCCTCAAAAGTCTGTTTCCGATCATAATTGTTTTAGTTTTGTTTTAATTAAGTTTTAGTCTGTACTTGAAGGCCCAATTAGCAATAGCATCAATATCAATGTTCATAGTAGCAACAGTACCATTCAAGTCAGAAGTAAGAAAGTGATTGTAAATTTGAAAGTCATCAGCGTACAAGTGGAAAAAAGAGTTCTTAATAACAGTAGCGACATCATCAATGAATATGGAAAATAATTAGTGACCAAGGACTGAACCCTGTGGTACCCCTCTAGTGACGGGTTTCCAGTACGATTTCTTGTCAGTTCTAACACACTGCTGACGATCCGTCAAATAAGACCTCAACCCAGTCTAGGCAATCAGTAGAAAACTCCATCTTCGATAGTTTTAAAAGGAGAAAAGGATGATAAACACAGTCAAATGCCTTAGAAAAATCAAAGAGTGTTAAAATTTATAAGAGTCTTTTATCCATTCCAGAACGGATATCATTATTAACTTGTAATAGAGCAGTGGAGGTGCTGTGGTTAGACCGAAAACCAGACTGGAAATCGGACAACAATCGATTGAACTCAGTAAAAGATTTAATTTGCTGATGAACCACTCTTTTAAGACATTTTGATAATGCTGATAGAATACTAATAGGTCGAAAATCAGATGGATTTTTTGGAGATGATTGAAAAATTGAAAATTGTTTATTTTCCCATACAGCATACAAAATTTACATGTTTTCCTTATTTTAACAGTATAAAAAAAAAAAGACGCTCAAGATAAAAACTGTATATATGTACCATTGCAATTTATCTTAACTAAACTAAAAACTACCAAAACTGCTGCAGGTAAATATACTGACATGCAAGGGGATCAGAAATGTCCCCTGTCTGCATGCAGGAGCTCAGTTGGACTTAGACTGTAAAAATATAATATTATTTAAAGGAAAACAAAATTAACTTGCATGCAGTCATTGCCAGGTAAGCCTACATACACATACACGAGCGCTCGCGCACACGCACACCCACACGCACACACACGCTCGCACACACCCACACACACATCCCCCCCCCACATACAAACATTCTCACACGCGCGCACGCCCACACATACTCTTGCGCACCTACACACACTCGCACGCCTACACTCACGCGCGCTCACGTACATCCACACACATACGCACACTCACTATCTCGCGCACCTACACACACTCGCACACCTACACCCGCGCACGCTCACTCTCTCACACACCTAAACACACTCGCACACCCACATACTCACCCACTCCCGCACACACATTGAGAGTTAGAAGAACCCATTTATTTTTAAGTTTGTCACTATTCATTCAAGACTGATTAGGATAGTTAATTATAACTTAGCATAACGTTTTGGTAATCGTATGTGTGTTTGTACAACACATGGTTATAGTTGTACAAATTGTATTGAATATTAATAAATAAAGTTATTTGGACTTGAACTTGAACACATACGCGCACACACACGCTCACTTTCTCACAGGCTCTCACGACATGCACCGATTCACACAAGACTTTGATAATAAAGAATACATTTTTTTTTTTTTTTCTTAGCCTACTGTAGCACTAAAAATAGGTCTTCAACATATGCCTTAGACAATTTCAGCAACCACCGTTTTAAATTATTCTTAATTGATTGTAAAGTTCGAGAATCTTTTACCATACGTGGTACTTGGTTATAAAATTTTGGTCCTAAAAACAAGAAACCTTTTTTGAAAAAACGCACTATTTGCTTTAGGTGGTCTAATAAAATCACTTTGCCTAGTGTTAGGTCTATTTACAGGAAGATCAATAGTTGCACCAAAATTTCCACTTACTTTAAAAAATAAAAAGAGCACTTTGAAAACAAACAAGTATCTCAGGGGTAATATACCAAGGTCAACAAATAATGGTAGAGACTCAGTTCGCATACGTTTCCTTCTAATTATTCTAATAAAACATTTCTGAATACGCAACAAAGGATTTATGTGCGTGATATAAGTGCTGCCCCAACAAGAAATACCATAATTCAACTTTAAATGAACAAAAGCATAATACACCTGACACAAAATATTATCAGGACAGAGAGGCCTAAGTAAATAAAATTTACGCAAAAACATTAAAAGATATTTTTTTACTGTGTTTATGTGATCTTTCCATACTAGTTTCTCATCAACTATAAGACCTAGATATTTTACAGTGTTGCTCTGAGAAAGAATGCTACATGAGCATAAATATTCGTTGCAGTCAACACAATGGAATTTTAAAGGTTCATCAAATGTAAAGCTTTGATACAATGAAAAATTTACAATAGTTGATTTTTCCACATTTAATGATAGTTTATTACATAAGAACCACAAGGCTAGAAGCCTGATATCATGCTGAACATCTGATCTTAGCATATTTACCGCTGATGTCCCATATGAAAGTGCTGTGTCATCGGCAAATGCTGTAATTTTCCCCTTAAATGGGCCAGAATATAAATCATTAATGTATATAAGAAACAAAATAGGGCCCAGTACTGAGCCTTGAGGTACACCGCAACGAATTGTTTGGACTGAACTTCTGTTGCAGCCAAGATCAACATACTGCTGTCTGTTACGTAGATATGATGCAAACCATCCTAGTGCAATCCCCCGTATACCCGCTAGTTCTAATTTGGACAATAGTCGATTATGATTGACCGTGTCAAAGGCTTTTTTAATATCTAGAAATAATCCAGACACTTAGTTTTTACTTTGACAATTTAAATTAGTGTGAATCTGAGCAATAAAATCCTGCAGTGCCAGCTCTGTATTTAATTCCTCCCTGAACCCAAATTGAGAAGGTGAAAAAAATTTGTTCAGAGTTAAAAAATTTACCAGTCTTAACTTTACAACCTTTTCAAGTAATTTTGAAAAAATTGACAGAACGATATTGGTCTATAGTTCCCAATTGAATGAGCCGAACCTTTCTTAAAGATGGGCACAACTCGTGCAATTTTTAGTTCCTGAGGAAAGATCCCCTCTGCTAAACTTATATTAAAAATAAAAGCAAGAACAGGTGAGATTATTTTTGCTACCTTTCCAACAAAAGTTGCAGATATTTCATCACCCCCAGGTGCCTTCCCTACGGCCAGTCCAAGAATTAACTTATTAATTTCATTTTCAGTCACTGGAGTCCAAAAAATTGAGTTTGTTACCGCCTTACATCTAAACAGGTTATTACAGGACATCTCATGCTCCGGTTGTGCCACACTAAGAGATGAAGCAAGAGAAGAAGGGACATCCACAAAAAACTTGTTAAACTCTTCTGCAACAGAATTTTGATTTGTAATAACTGCATCTCCTATGTTGATTTTTATAGGGCCTCTATCAGGTTTACCCCTACCACTTAAATTATTAATAATTTTCCACTGAGCTTTGTGACTGTTCTTAGTCCTACCAAACAAAGTGTCATAATAACGGTGCTTGGCAATCTTTATCCACTGTTCTATGTTGTGCTTAAAAACGTTGTACCTTTCTTTTATACTAGTATCATTAGGGGAATCTAACCACTATTTTATATAATTTGTCTCTATTCTCAATTGCTTGACAGAGACCCTTAGTCATCCACGGCTTTAACATTTTACTTTTTTGCCCATTATTTAAATTAGTCACCCTTTTTTTCGATTGGTTAATTACATTTTTTAAAATGTTTACAAAATTCTCAAACGCTTCATCAACACTAGATGCAGTAAATACCGATTCCCATCGTTCTACAATTAGATATTGATTTAATTTGTTGTAATCAATAATCATTTTACATTCCTCATCACTCACTGCTGACTTTAATATGGAGACACACAGACCAACACTGCGGTGGTCAGTGATACGAGAATAAATTATTATGGGATCGGTTTGCAACGGTTTGTTACCTCTAAACAATATGTGGTCAATGCAAGTGGAACTATTATCAGTTACTCGTGTATTGACATCTATTAGGTTTTCAAAACCAAAACTGCTAAGTGTTTCTAGATATTTGTTTACATAATTATTTTCCAAATTTATGTCTATATTAAAATCTTCAGCACAAATTACAGTCTTACTACGTAAACTAGCCAAACATTGCTGAAAAATTACGAGAAATTCGTTTATTGGACAACTATGCCATCTGTAGATTGCTAATACTGTAAATGAATAGTTATTCCCAATTGTTAAAAGAATCGCCATAGAATCTGCCCCATAGACGGCAGAGTCAATCAGCTGACAGGAGATATGCTTATCATTCTTGTAGTAAACAATTATGCCCCCGCTCCGGATATCGCTCGCTACTGATAACATGCCATACCCGTCCATTGTGTAAAGGCTGGCTTCCTCCCTCGTACTCAACCACGCCTCGGTTAGTATTATAACATCAGGTTTAGCAACCATCGAGCTCAGCGAAACAACCAGAAGGTCAAAATTCTTACCAACACTTCTAATGTTCTGATGTAAAATAAACAATGAATCATTTTTAATTAAATAAGAATTAAAAGACTGTATACTTGTATAGAACATTGATTAGTTAGCCGTTGTTGTGTTCTTACCTACACTTACTCTACTTATTTACTGCTTTATCTTAATTTAAATATTACCCTAGCAAAAAAAAACTACTTCACCCACTCAATAACAGCGCTCAAACACACAAACAAACCATACATCTTACTCTGGGACCCAAACTGACCTGCATACTTTCCAACGCACGCAAACGCACTGACACACACACTGTCATTTGACCTATCTGCACGTCTGCTAGCAAGTTATTGGCCACAATCCACTTCCTACCAGCATACCCCCCCTAGCAATCTCGTTTACAATTGATAAAATAATACTGAATATAAACAAAGTGAGTCATATTATCATCTAAATATTTTAAGTGGCATTTTTTAAAATTCCAAAACAAGAACAATAATACAACAAGATCATGCGTTGGACAAAAATTGACAATAAATAATAATAATTTCGTGCCGATTCTATTGTTTGTTATGGACATTCTCTAACAAGACTAATACATGAACAGCGTCCTGTTAATAATAAAAAATATAATCTAAACTGAATGACATGCACTGTAAACCCCTTGAGGCTATCTAACTCCACCAATAACATATTTTCATTAAAAATAAATACATTTTACTGCACATACATACACATATCGAAAACATGAAAAATAAATAAACTAAAAAGTACTGTAGGCCTATCTTACTGAATATAGAAAAGCAAGTTTTATTGTTATCAAAATATTTTACTGCAACAGACCACGTACTATACCAAATAAACCATACTTTTTTCATTCTTTCTTCTTTATAACAAAAAATCATTGCAACCCTAATAATATAAACAACAAGTATAAGTTTAATTAAATTATCTATCAGGCTTACTTTAATATTAAATTCTAACTCTAGCATGGAGAAGCCAAACAAATAGAAATAAGAACAAAATGATTGTTTTGGAAATGGTCGAACAATAGCCAATTTCTAAACTTTGGGAAATGTTGATGACAAAAGTGATTTATTGAAAATGGAAGTAATAACCGGAATGACTATGGGAAGAAAATACTTAAAAAATAGTATGGAAATTTTGTTAGCCCCACCTGTACCACTAGAAATCCTCATGATTGCACGTAAAACATCAGCCTCAGTGACAGTTGTGAAAGTAAACTGACACTGAACATACTCATCTAATCTGGCATTGCTGAGTTCACGGACATAATGTCAATCAAGATGGCGGACTTTCAATATACATTGTGAAAGTGCTCCCCATATCAGTGCAGTTTATATTGGGTAAACCAACAAAATCCCTATTTAACTATGCACCAATCAAAACTGTAAGTTATATAGTAATACTGAATTATAACTTGACTAAAAAATACTTTATAACTGAAGAGTATCAACTAAAAAACACCAAGCATAATTGACTTTATATCTCTAAGAAATTGTAACCCAAGACATATAAACTATGAAGATTTAAATAACAAACTTACATAATTATTGTAGAATCAAAATCCATCAATATTCTTAAGAAATGAATGCAATATTTAATATTTAAAACAAAGCCAGTGGTGTCATCACAACTGCCAACAACTCACAATTGGCCATCATCTACCTCACTGTTATTACATCAGCAGTTGACTGAAATTCATTACAACCAAGACACTCACACAGGTGCCACACCATATGAGAAGAGAGAGCTGACCTGACCTATATCTAGTGTCAGCATTGTGGGCTCAGCACAAAACTGTCAACAGACTGCAGTGCAATATGGACACACTATAACATCTAGTTTGACAAGGATTGATTATATGAATTATTATAATTATATGACTTTTGTAATACAATTTTTAAATTGTCAAACTACAAATAAATGATTTTGATTTGATTTTTGGTTTGATCTTCATTACATCTGTTTTATTAATAGTCAATAAACTGGACATAGTTATTTAACCACTTTAATATATAATACATTTATTTTTCCCACATTGTAATTAATAACTAGTGGAATCAGACAAACCAGGATATAAAAAACTGAACCTCATATTTTAAAATTATTTTGACAAGTGTTAATAAAAACTACTGGAAACAGCCAAACCAGGATATAAAAAACTGAACCTCATATTTTTAAATTATTTTGACAGCAGTACAAATAGCCTGGTTGTAGTGCATTAATAAATAGACACACAATTTGATTTCCAATTAATCAAATACATCTATATAATCTTGACAACTCATTCACTTGATTCATTTTAACTTTACTGAGCCGAGTTTTCCTCATTGATAATTTTTAATTATTAATTCAACCAGAGAAATCAGCCAAATATCCATACAACACTGTATTTTATTTATTTATATAACCAGAGAAGTCAGCCAAATCTCCATACAACACTGAATGCTATTTTATTTTCTTTATCAACTTAATCAGAGAACAGACAAATAACTATTCAAAATGGCCTTCCTCAAATCTAATAACTTTTGCGAAGGGGATTTAGTGTTTGTGAAATTGAAGGGTTTTCGACACTGGCCAGCAAAAATTATAGAAGTTGTAAAAAATGATAAAAAAGGCTCAAATAAATATATCACTGAGTTTTTTGGAGACAACACTGTTTCAAAAGCACATGATGCCGACATCTTTCCCTGCTCTGAAAACATTAGGTTAAAAAACTTGTAGATAATTTTAGAAATAAGACCTTTAACAGGGCATTAAATGAAGCGAAACTTGCATTTAAAGCTTCAGAACAAGAAGCCTGCTGTACTCCAGAAAAACACAAAACTGGCCTCAGCAATGGACAACTACACACCACCACTACTTCTTCCAGAGATGAGCACCTGAGTCTCGAAAGTGACAACGTGGAAATGTTACAAAATAAGATTAAAAACCTCCAAACTGATGATGACCTTGAAATATCTCTCACTTTGGCTGCAGAAGCAGGAAATGTGCTTTTAGCTGAAAATAGTACACTCAAACAAGATTTATTTGAGATGACCCTGAAAAATTCCCTCTTGGCTAAGCAAATTACTGAATTTGAGCCAAATGAAAGAATAGAATAGAATATATTTTATTGCCGTAGGATATTTTACAAAAATATATAGCAAAAGTAATTAAAACTAGGGTTGTTAACGGTGACTACTTATTTAAAATCTGTCCAACTCAATAGTCCATCGGTAAATTCTAGAATGGAATAAAACACTTTCTTCATAAAAAAGTTATGCACAGTCTTCTTGAAGATTTTACTGTCAAGGCCTTTGACTTCCACCGGTAGCTTGTTCCAGAACTTGCTGCCAGTAATAAGAGGGTTTTGGTCACACTTATGTAGCCTACTACGGGGAATATCAATATTAACATTATGTCTAGTGCTATAAGTGTGTACAGCATTCCTCAAGACAATTTTGTCCTGATTAGACTGGATGTAGAGCAGGCACTGAAGAAATATATATAGAGAAAAAATAGTTAAAATTTTAAATTGATCGAAAATTGGTTTGCAGTGTTTTCTACCACCTACACCAGCCATAGCTCTTAGAGCTTTTTTTTTAACCATGAGATGTCAGTCATGTGAGGAGTGCTGCCCCCACACAATAATTGCACATGAAAGATGTGCCTGAAAAAGGCCAAAATATGCCTGTCGAACACCATCCACATCCAATTCTCCACATAATTGTTTCAGGTCAAAGACACTCTTACTTAGGGTTTTTATTTAGGCCAATTACATGAGGTAGCCAATTTAAGGTTGGGTCCAGAGTTATCCCAAGAAACTTGGGATTTACAGGCAAATTATTGGCTGTATTTCTGATCCCAAACAGAACTGTAATAGTTTTTTCCTCATTCAGAATCAATTCGTTTGCAGTCAGCCAATTTTTTATAACTTTTTGATTACTTTTTGCAAGGTCTAATGTTTCACTGCAATTTGAGTGCTTTGATATGTTAGTAGTATCGTCTGCATAATCGATAATATTCTCTGGCACATTTGCACTTAGATCATTAACCATAATCAAAAACAGCAGAGGCCCGAGGACAGATCCTTGTGGCACTCCACTCTTAACAGTAAGACAGGTGGACATTTCACCATTTAGAGATACTAATTGTTCTCTTTCTAATAGGTAAGACTGGATTAAGCTTAAGGCTACTCCTCTCACACGATAATAGCTTAGTTTTTCAATTATTATATTATGAGAAACTAAATCAAAGGCCTTGCTGAGGTCACAAAAGGTGATCGCAGCAAAATCCTTTCTCTAAAAACAATTAAGAATTTGTTGTGTTATTTAAAAGAAGATATCAATCAGAAATCTAAGAACTAAACTATGGTAATGTCACCTTAAAAAACAAAAACTCCTCTTTGGTTGAAACAATAAAAGAATTAGAAACCCAACTGGCTAAAGAAAATCAACTTAGATCGGAAATGCAAAAGATTTTTGAAGAAATAGACAAAGAAAAAGAAATCATCATATCCAATCATGAAAGGGAAATTAAAGAACTCCGAGAAAATAAAAAATACAAGCAATAACGAACAAAGCAATTCCCAAACATCCATACAAAATAAAAGCAGCCAAACCCCAGCTAACTCAGACTCATACCCTCATGTTTCCTCTTCACCATTCGTTCTACTTTTGGCACAGCTAAAAAATCGACAAGACCATGTAGAGCATCAAATAAAAGCCCTACAAGAACAAGTTCAAAACCAAAATAAACATAAAATATCTGTACCCATGCCAGTGGCGTACACTAAGCGCTCATATGCTAAAAAAAGTGCTTCATCGGGCAAGCCAAGTAGCTCTCGAATGATAAGTAAATGTGGTCAAAACCAAAGATTAAATTACTTTAGTGTGTCACTACAGGTTGCAAAAAACAAAGCCGCATCCACAAAAGAGAAAGAATTTATGCCATTACACTCAGACGCAACCACAAAACCCTTATCAACTGCAAACCTAGCTCGCCACCCTGCCATCAATACTGTACAACCCATACATCTGCCTGATAACACAGGCTTAAAAATCAGCTCCAAAACACAAGTCATGAGCATCAAAATGCCACTGAACAGAAATCCCCCTATGTTCACAAAGAAAAGAGCTGAGCATGAAAGCGTAGAAGCCTTTTACCTCCATCATCTTACTAGAAGTTGCAAAGCACCTAGGGCCTCAATTTCGACCACCTCAGCTACACTTTCACCTATACCTCACAGCCCTACTTCAATGACAAACCAATTACTAGTTCAGTCGCACATAATCTCTGCCAATCACAACCTATCTACTACAAACACTAAAGAAATACACATTCACATGACAGAGAACTTGGCAATAGAAGAGAAAGTAAATTCTACCAATCTGCATTTTTTGGGAACCCCCGTGCAGTCCAAGACCCACCCACCCACCCATACACTTACAGTGGTATTTACCCACCCACCCACCCATACACTTACAGTGGTATTTATCCACTCGCCCACCCATACACGTAAAGTGGTATTGACCCACCCACCCACCCATACACGTACAGTGGTATTTACCCACCCGCCATCCCATACACGTACAGTGGTATTTTAATGTAATTAAATACCATAACCATATATACATATAACAAATATACATAACCATATTGCACCAAAATATATGTGGATTGGGAAAAAAAGTAAACAGACTTAACCACCTTCTCAGCAGCACATTACCTAGCATACTAGTGCTGACTGAGCATGGTTTACAGCAAAAAGATTTAGAAAGCACAAAAATAACTGGCTACACACTTGTCTCAGATTATGGTAGAAAAGCTCATAAGATAGGAAGTGGCAATTTATTGTGAAGACACTTTAGCCAACACAGTTGATGCTATTGACATCTCCAGCCACAATAGAGAGCTCCTATGCAAGGTGGCAATGGTGGTTGTTAAATTAAGAAAACACCATGTTTACATACTTGGCATATACCGAAACCCAGAAGAAAATGTAAAACCTGCTTTTCAAGTTTTGTCAGACATTCTGCACCAATTAGAAGCCCAAAGTAAATCCATAATGATAGTGGGTGATATTAACATAGACAGTCTAAACAAAGCAGATATAAGAAATACTATTCTAGAAGATGAACTCGCCACATACAACATTGCCAGGCTGCCTCTACCAGCAACACGGATAACACATCACACTGCCACATCCATTGACTGTGTTTGCCTCAGTAAACCGGGCGAACATATAAATGTTACTATTATTCGATCAGGATTATCAGACCATACAGCCCAACTCACAACACTTAATACCCAATTTAAGAAACATGCTGCACAGTCATCTATGAAAAGAATTTTGAATAACCAAAATCTAAACCAACTAAAATAGTTTCTCTCTAACCAAAATTGGGAAGCTGTTCTACTAGCTTTCACTCCTGAAGAGGTCTATGAGAACTTTAACAGAGAATACATGTAGCTCTGGATTCCACCTGTCCTATCAGAAAAACTAAGTATAAGAAGAAGGATCATTGGATGTATTACGACCAAGAGGCAAAGATACTTAAAGAAAGGTTTACTAATGCCCTTCATAATTTTGAAATGACTGGGGCATTTCAAGACAAAGAAGACATGGTTGCCAAGAAGAGAGATTACGACTTGAAATTGCAACGCCTTTAACAGGAGGCCGCAGCCAGTTTTATAAATAAAGCTGACAACAAAAGCAAGGCGTTATGGTAAGTCATAAATTTTGGAAGGCAAGCAAAACAAAAAAAAGTGACTTCGATTCAAATTGAAACAGCCCATGAAATCATATCAGATCCAGGTGCTGTGGCAGAACACATAAACCAGTTTTTCACTCAAATAGCTGAAGCAACCCTGTGTCAAAACAAGGATCTAACCACTGCCAAAGAAAATGATACATATCAACCTACGCATTTCACTGGGCAACAACTAATTTTGACTCCAATTTTACCTGAAGAAGTAAAACCCATAATTAAATCCCTCAAGACCAAGTCGTCCAGTGGAGTAGGCGAATACTCTTCTAAAATGGCGAAACACTGCATTAATGAACTTACAATACTGCTAGTTGTCATCATTAACCTATCATTTTAGCATGGACACTTCCCTTCAGCACTGAAATTAAGTAAGGTCTATCCATTAGACAAAAAAGGAAAAACAACTGAGGCAAAAAATTATAGACCCATCTCGCTAGTTTCCACTTTTAGTAAAATCATTGAAAAAACAGCCCTAACCAGACTAATGAATCATCTAACTCAATATCAACTTTTAACTGACAACCAACATGGCTTTTTAAAAAACAGATCTACCACCACAGCCGTCACAAACCTGATTGAGTATATCATCGACCAAATTGAGGATGAGCAGTTTATTACTGCCTGTTCTTAGATTACAGTAAAGCATTCGATTGTTTAGAACATAAATTAATATCAAAAAAACTAGAGTGCTTGGGAGTCAGAGACCTTGCGGGTGCGTGGTTCAAAAGTTACTTGGAAGGTCGAACACAAGTCTTAGAACTGACAGTTTACACAAATAGTGTGTCACGTACATTAAGGTCTAATCCACTCCCAATGTCCAGAGAGTACCTCAAAGGTCTATTCTGGGGCCCATTTTGTTTATATTACTGACAAATGACTTTCCAGGGTATATTCAAGATGAAAATACGACAACTGTAATGTATGCTGATGATACTACCCTACTTTTAAAGAACCACTCCGCAGAGGGCCTACACCAAAATGCAATAACAGCCTTGAATAAAACATTACAGTACTGTAAAACCAACGACTTGGCAATAAACCCTCAAAAAACAATCCAAGTGAATTTCAGTACCAAAAGAAGTTATGTACAAGAACTACCAGATATAACCAAAGAAACCAATGTAAAATTCCTTGGAATAACTCTGGACAGCAAGCTATCGTGAAATGACCACGTAAACTGTTTGTGCAAACGACTTGCCTCAGGAGTTTACGTCGTCCGTCAAATGATGCGTATCACTGGCCTACCCACAGCCAAGACAGCATACTTTGCCTTTATTGAGTTGCACATAAGATATGGTATAGGGATATGAGGAGGAACATCAGCCACCTCCATAAACAGAATCTTAGTCCTGCAAAAAAAGACAATGAGAGCCATGGCAACTCTTAATCTCCGCCAATCATGCAGAGAAGCCTTCATAAATCTAGGCATAATGACAATAATATCTCTATACCTTCAAGAGGTCATTTTACTTGATGATAAGTTGAATGCACAAAGAGGCAGAGATCATCACTCATACAACACTCGGTATGACTCAAGATTTGCCCTTCCTAGACATCGGACCACCCTCCTGGAGAAGAAACCATCCTATGCTGGCCAGAAGCTGTGGAATCTGCTCCCAAACAACTTACAGGGTCTAACTGGAGACCCACTGAAAAGAGAACTTAAAGAATGGCTTGTCAACCGACCTTTCTACAGTTTGGCCAAGTTCCCAAGATACTCAATGGAACAATAATTTAACCTGTTGATAAACACAATGTTTTTATTATTGACGCATGTACTTTTCTTGATGAAAATGTAAATAAAGATTGTTTGACTATGACTATGACTATAATCACAAGCACCAGTCATATCAATAGGGATATCAACAAAATAATCATTGATTAGATTAAGGTCCATAGAAACTGGTCTGTCATTATTATCCTTACCAATACTAAGTCCACGAACCCTTGACCATAAAGATTTTTAGGATTGTTTTACTGGGAAACTTCTGTAATAACAAATTTTAGCATTTCACAGTTGTTGTGTAACTGTATTTCTAAGCCATTTATAATAAGCCTAGTCAGCAGCAGCCTTGGTATACTTTGCTTTGCAAAAAGCTGAATCTCTGCTTTTGCAATTGGCGAATAAGATCAGTAATCCAAGGTGCCGGCTGTCGGATAATTCGCTTTGTAACTACCGGAGAATGCCGGTCACAAAGAGACTGAATCATACAGTAAAACTTGTTGACCATACAGTCAACATCAGGAGCCAACAGAATCTCATTCCAGTTTAAAGTACTAGCATCTTGAATAAGAGCATCCTGATTTAGATCTTTGTAATTTCTTAAGGAAATAAATTTAGGGCTGCTCTTAGGAGTAAACAATCTGTAAACACAGAATATAAGATCATACTTAGAAAGTCTGGGGGCAGGGTGTTGTCCCTGATGCACAACGTGGTCGAGGTCAACAACAGACATCACCTCCAGCCATGTGTCAGCAGTAGAAGTATGATGAGAAGCGGTAAGTGGTAGTATAGTTAGGTTACAAGAGTAAAATAGGTTAGTGAAGTGAATTTTATCATTATTGTCAGGTCCAAGTAAGTTACAATTAAAATCACCCATAACAATGACATGACGATAAGGAGCCATAAAACTGATAAGGGACTCTTGGAATTTCGCAAGAAACCCTAGATTAGGCACCTTATGTAGCCATAACATGTGTTCCGTTAGAGTTAACATCAATAAGCACGTATTCAGGACGGCCCAATCTGGAAATATCAGAAGTTTAAAGAATTGATAGAGGAAGATGAGATTTCACATAAGTGGCGACTCACCCATCACCTTTAGATGTACGATCATTTCTATAGATGTTGTATCCATGAAGTTCGACGCTCTTATCACTTATATTGAGTTTGATCCAGGTTTCAGATACTATAATTATATCAAATTGTGTCAAAAATAGTGTGGAATTCATCAATATGACAGAAGAGTGATTGAGCATTAACATGAGATATTTTAAGATAGTTACGAAAAGAAGATAGTTGTTGACAAAGGTATTGAGGGAGGGAGACACCGTCGGAGCATTGGCCACGAGCATGAGTGTCAGGACTCGCCACGGCACACTGGCCAGACCACGTGAGTAGAGAACGACAGACGACACTAGTACTGCAACGAACGGCAACACATTCACACCCCACACATTCAACTTATTCTTAAATAAAAAAATTAGAAAAAGAACAATTATTAATTAATATAACATAAATAACGATTGATAAAATGAAACATTTGTAACATATGTAAGGAAACAACATTGTTCTCCAATATCAATTTAACCGGCTCCATTTCAGAGTATGATAAATATAAATAATAAAATGTAGCATTTTAAACTTCCATTGTATTTAAGCAAAAGGAAAAAAGATAATAATAATATATAAAGATTAAATATAATTTAAGATGGTAAAGATTAGTTGTAGAGAAATGTAAATATAAACAATGCTACTATAAATATTCAGAAAATTTATATAATGAGAAAGGAATAAATAGAGCATTTATAAAAAGCAAAAATAGGTAAGATTATACTAACTGTAAAATATGAAATGTCTACAACAGTAAATTGGCTTGTAATTATCTATAGGAAGAAATGTTAAACGAACTACATTAATTAAACTATTAATTAAATATGAATGAATGTATTATTGCACAATTGAATTAACTAATTTGATTATAATACTTGTATTCAAGGAAAAATTAATTTACATACATATCAAAATGAAAATGTTCAAAGTAAGTATAAAGTACATGTATTTGTATAAAGTAAAGAAGAATTGTGTTACATAACGTAAGATACTAATCAAGGAACGCAAAAAGTAAATAAGAAAAGTAATTGACTGGATTAAATTCAAAATTCAAATTCAAAATTTCTTTATTGTACATTGACAATTTACATTGTATTACAAACGTCAATCTTATAACTAAAAATTAAGTAAGCAATTACAATTGTATTAGTTCCAAACAAAATATTTTTTAACATGTAATGAAAATTAAATTAAGTTTTATTATAATTATGTATGAATCAAACTGAAATACCTTGAAAATAATTCTATGAATCTGGAATATTTTGGCAATAATTCTATTCTATTTACATCTGGAGAAATTCTTTGACGGAGTAGGTCAGTTTACGTAAGTAAACAAAGAACAAGTAAAAAAGAATTGGGTTAGAATAATGTGAGATATTAATCAAGGCACGAAAAAAAGTAAATAAGAAAAGTAACTTTTAGAACTTAGGCTTAAGCGGCCGGTGTCATAACTAGAATCTACATTTTCCGGTGACAACCACGTCAAGGTACTATCTACAATATTTACAAGATAACCAGACGTTTCGCCCATACTGTGATGTGGCATCCTCAGTGTTTTCTCTGAGACTGAGATCGGCGAATGACCTTCCAGCTTTTATAACCGGTGGTGGAGTGAGGACTGGTTTGGCAGGTATGCTGGAGAGTGGGGCAGAGGCATGACCCATGTGACCTACGGTCATTGGCCGAAGAAAATCAATATGGCTGACTCTTGCATTTTATTTCAATTTACTTAAAATGGGTTCCCATGTCTTTGGAAGCCGTATACTATTATTCTTATTGAAATGATTTCTTCTTTTGTGTATTTCTATAGCTTCCCTTACGATTATCAGCAGTAGAAGTTGATTTATCCTTGAATATTTGGTAAGCTCTAAACTTTGTATCATTGTTGTTCCACAAAACGTTGTTATCAACCTCCATGCTTGATTTTCCTACCTGTTTGGAATCTTCCTACTTGAAGGCTGTAATTGGATCGAGGCAGAAGATATGGATCTGTCACAACCACCGATTGTGATTTGCCAAATTCCTATTTTCTAGCAGAAGCGGATGCAGTGTCGTCATCTTTTTTAGGTACATATGCTCTGTATCCGTAACAGAATTCTTTGTATAATGATGCATTGATTTTAACACCATTAATTTTTTTTTCTAAACGAGACATCTTCATGACAGGATGCACGTATGTGCCCTGATTATGTACAAAATCATAACTGCACTCAATTTCACAATGGTTGGATACCAAAAATATTGCCAGTACTTCTTGTACTTTTGCTTCAGAAACATCTGTTGAGTATGCGTTGACTGTTAACACATCCACATCCACAGTAGGTGGCTGTAGTCCTCCGGCGTATTCATTGAGACCATGCATTACGGCTACTGCCTGTTCTATCTGGGTGGTATACGGAATATCAACCTCCCTTTGGTAACATTAACAGACTGATCAAAAGTAAAACTGTTTCCATCCTGTTCTGTTTTCAGGTTCATAGGCAGACTGAACGGTTGTTTTGTTCCGTATAAGAAATTAGATTTCGTCTTGTACTAGCTATTATCTATATTCTTCTGTGTCCAATGTGCTTTACATACATTCTTTTGTGTATATTTATACTACTCTGGTGTTAGTGAACTTGTCTTCTAAGGTAAGTTTGCTGCTGTCCTATCTCTCCAATCTACTTTGTTCTAATTTTGTGATCTTTATGTGGCCGTTGCTATACTCTATTTCACATTGAGAATGCAGTACGGTAAGCCCATAAGCAATGCTAATCAAATTGGAGTTTTTGAGGTACAGAACTGTATAAAAACGTTGGCTAGTTAATACAAAGTAAACATAAATTCAAATTTTCGCAAGGAAGTGGTTGGGGAAATATTCTTGCCTGTTATTAAGGGTATAAAATAAAAAAAGTTAATACAATTAAAAAAAAAAACAAATGCTTTAAAACATATAGCCTTTAGAGATTCAGTTTTGAGAGGCCAACATTCAATTACACTGCATTTTAAGTAAATAAATATTGATTGAATATTTTTAAATTTTGTGTAAACTTTTTACAGAAGTAGTGGATGCTTACTGTGTTAGTATGAATTTATTATAAAATCAAACTAATTTGTAATTTGAAAAAAGTCGAAAAATTCAAGAAAGTCAAAAATTCAGAGAAAAGTTGCATACCATGTACGACCAGCTAAACTCTCAAGAGTAAACGTTCACTGGCATTGACCCACCCACCCAACCATACACATGCAGTGACATTGACTCACCCACCCACCCATACACATGCAGCGGTATTGACCCACCCACCCAACCATACACATGCAGTGGCATTGACCAACCCACCCATCCATACACATGCAGATCATTTTTATGGGTGGGTCAACATCACTGTACGTGTATGAGTGCGCGGGTGTGTCAATACCACTGTACGCGTGTGAGTATACATTGTGGATTCTAATCAGCTACTATTAACAATGGTAGTCTTGGGCATAAAGTACCAACAGCTATGAGCTTGTAAATCCAAGCTGGTATAATCCATTTGAGTCCGTCTACCTCCATCTTGTTACTAACAACCATACACATACAGTTGTTTAATAGGTCTGTCGAACCTAACTCCAAAATTTCTTTTATAGAGATAGGGTTTTACCCAACATATGAGGATAGGATGCTCACCTGTCCAACCATACCCGTACAGTGTTATTGACAAATCCACCCAATCGTACACGTACAGTGATATTGAACCATCCACCCGCCCATATACGTACAGTAGTACTGACCCACCCGCCCACCCATACAGGTACAGTGGTACTGACCCACCCGCCCACCCATAACGTGCAGTGGTACTGACCCACCCGCCTACCCATACATGAACAGTGGTACATGGGTTTTAATGCTTAAGAGGTAAAATGGGTAAAATGCTTAAGAGAGTGTTTAGACCAATCAACTGTACATGTATGGGTGAGATGGTGGGTTACAGCATATGGGGGTACAGTACCACTGTACATGTAAGGGTGGGCGGGTGGGTCAGTACCATCCTTCAAATTAATTAACTTAAAGATTATTACAAAACTTTGCATCATTCTATACATTTTAAAGCCTACATATTTCTACGAAAACATACTAACACATACTTAATTGACCCACCCGCCCGCCCACACACGTGCAGTGGTATTGACCAGTACCTTAACGGTAATGGGACCCTGTAGGGAGCTTGTTGAAACAGAGCTTTTTATGAATGTTAATTGCCTCGTACAGTGGTTTGGTGAAAATCATAACAGAGTTAACGCAAAGAAAACAAGCTTGTTGCAATATTCTATACGAAACAAGGAAAATTTTGAACTGCCCTTTGTAATCAATAAAACGGATGTACACTCTTCTGATAAGATTCCTTGGAGTGATATTAGATAAAAATCTTAATTTTCATGACTATTTGACTAAAATTTCAAGATCTATCAGCTCGGGAATCTGTATCTTAAGAGGGCTGTCTCTATTCATTGAAATAAGCCTTCTACTGACTGTTTTTAATGGGAGGTACCCATTACCTCCTGTAATATGGGTATGGTTCTGAACATTTCAACACGCACACCTGAGGTCGGTATTTCCATGAAATGGGTGGGTTGTAGAATTGCTTCAAGTGTATCGAAATTGGTCAAGTAAAATCTTAATTTTAACACTAAGATAAAAGGACATTTAATAAATTCTGACCCAAGGCCACCACTATTGTACAGATTACCTAAGATACATAAAGAAAATGTACTGATGAGACTTATAGTAAGTTCCATAGGATCACCTACTTACAATTTAGCCAAGTTTATATCTAAACAACTAAGTGAAGTTGTAGGAAAAACTGAATCATTTGTTAGAGATTCTAGACATTTTATCAGGCAACAGAAATTGCAGGATACTGACATACTAGTCAGTTTTGATGTAGAATCATTGTTCACTAAGGTTCCAGTACCCGAAACCATTGAAATAATGAAGGAAATTCTTACATCCACTTATTTCTTCTTCGATGGGAAGTTCTATGAACAAACTGAGGGGACAGCTATGGGATCACCTCTATCACCAGTTGCAGCTTATCTCTATATGGAAATATTTTAAAAGAAGGCATTTGAAACGTCTGATTTGAAACTATTATCTATTACACAGCAGCATTCGTTGACCACATAAGTGGATAGAACTTGTCACATAAAACTTTTACTTTTAAAACACAAAATATATATCATATTTACACAACTTTTGAGGCAAGTTAGGCGGCCGGTGAGGTTGAAAAAGAACAGTTACATGTCCGAGATTGGGTCCTCAAAAAATTCTTGTAGGGAGTAGAAGCTTTTTCGCACAAGCCAAGAGCTCAGCCTAACTTTCAGGTATTCCGGTTTGAGG
This sequence comes from Stictocephala bisonia, assembly GCA_035578905.1. NCBI lineage: Eukaryota > Metazoa > Arthropoda > Insecta > Hemiptera > Membracidae > Stictocephala > Stictocephala bisonia. The sequence continues at coordinate 112,904 of JAQJVL010000968.1, read as the reverse complement.
CTACGGATGTCAGTTGAAAGTTTGTCGAACATCCTGAATGCTATCAGTGGGTAACTGTCCTTTACTTTGCTCAAGCGACAGTGCGGGACATTCAAGTTGTTTTTGCCCCTGGTGTTGTGACTGTGGATCATGTCTCGAGTAAGCTCGGTGAGTGGAGTAGTGGCTTTCAGGTGTAGAATACAGCTGAGTATGTACTCATAGTGGACAGTAAGTACTCTGAGTTCTTGAAACAATGGCCGGCAGTGTGCTAACCGCTCACTAGATGTCATAACTCTGACAGCCGTCTTCTGCATTATCAATACACGATCACAACCAGAAGCCTGTCCCCATAAGATAATTCCATAGTTAATGTGGCAATGGAATAGTCCATAGTACACCTTAAGAAGGTATTCAGGAGTCACAAGAGCCTTAAGTTTCAGTAGAAGGTACGTCACCCTTGACAACTTTACATACACTTGTTCAACATGATAATTCCAATCCAACTTGATATCAATGAAGATTCCTAGCAGCTTTACTTGATTTTCAGGTATATCACGCTTTTAAGTTTTCGGTAGGCCTACGCCATAAGCTGCAAAACAGTTGTTGTGTTTTTCCTTCATTTAGTATAAGGTTGTTGAGCTCAAACCAGGTTTTAGCATTCTGTAGGCTATTTGAAGCATCTTCTAAAAGACAGTTTATGCCACTTCCGGAGGTAAGTAGCGTTGTATCATCCGCGTAGAGCAAGGCATTTCTTTCGGTAGTGCTTAGATCATTAACCAAGATCAGGAAGAGCAACGGTCCTAAGACGGACCCTTGAGACACGCCATGTTCTACTTTCAGAACTTCAGAAGAGGCACCGCGAATGGTGACAAGTTGGTTTCTGTCACTAAGGTAGGATTGAAGTGTGTTCAGCACTGGACCGTTAATTCCATATTTTTTCAACTTAAGCAGGAGGATCTTGTGAGACGCGCAGTCGAAGGCTTTTGTCAGGTCACATAAAGTCAATACCACTGATTTGTGATCCTCAAAGGCGTTGTACACATTCCTTGCCAACGTTTCTATTGCAGTTACTGTGGATTTACCTCTGCGAAAGCCATGCTGCATACAGGATAACTAGTTGTTGCTTTCGAAGTAAGACATGAGTTGTTTGTTCATGATAGTTTCCAGGACCTTAGCAAGTACTATAGATATAGGCCTATAGCTACTTATGTCTGAACTGTCCCCCTTCTTAAAGACTGGTACCGTACGAGCAAGCTTCAACTTATATCTTTATTTATTGAACCAACGGCAATGCCTTTTTAAACAAAGATTAACAAACATGCAGAAATAACTGTTGTACACTAACAATTTTATGAAAAAACAATATGACTATAAAAATTAACAAACAATAGAAAAACTAACATGGTAAAGTAAATAAATAGTAACAACGAACATGAAATAAATTAAACTAATATAAACCTTCGAAATTCAACAATGAAAAGACTAAAGCTAACTAGACTAAACAAATGATAACAATAAACCAATACTGAAAGCAAATAACAAAATAACTAGTGTTATAATGAATATGTGTAAGTATAATGTAATCGGATGAAGTGTGTAGGTGTGTGGGTGGGTGTACGTGTGAGTGTGTGTATATATGTGTAAAAGTTGGCAGGGTAAAACTTATCCGGGAACTAAAGGCATGGTATCGATATGTAGATGATGTTTGGGCTGTGTGGCCACATTGTAGTGAGAGATTGGATGATTTTCTGCACCATATTAATTTTATTCACTCTAAATATCAAGTTCACAATGGAAATTGAGAATAACAGAAGTCTGCTTTTTCCTTGACGTTTTAACTGTGAGAAGAAGAGAAGGACGAATAGGCCACTCTGTATACCGGAAACCTACACATACCAATACATATTTAAATGCTACTTCCCATCATCATCCGGTACAGAAAAATGCAGTCTTTAAACACTTTAGTTAATCAAGCCATTCACATTTCGGACCCAAATAGTTGGAAGAAAGAAAGGCAAATATTACATTCAACATTAAAACAGAATGGATATTCAGTTAGAGAAATCAATAATACTAATGGAAAACAGCTGAAGAGGAAAGAACAAGAAAATAGAATAGATACAAGACAAGATAAGGATACCTAAAAAAAGGCTTATCTACCTTACATAAAGGGAACAATGGAAAACATTGGCAGGATATTAAATAAAGAAAATATAAAAACCATTTATAAGCCACCGAATAAGTTGAAGAGTTTTCTGAGGCCAATCAAAGATAAAATTTCATTAGCTATGCCTGGAGTATATGAAATACCTTGTAGTTGCGGGTCAGTCTACATAGGGGAAACCAAGAGGTTAATTTCCATAAGGATTAAGGAACATATAAGGCATACTAAGAATTAGGGGTGTGCGAGTACTCAAAACTTCGAGTATTTGATCGACTATTTTACTACTCAAACTCGGCTTGAAGCTCCTAAAAACTACTTGAAGTTCGATCGAGTAGTTGTATTTCACGAAATATCAGATTTACATCTTAATTTAGTTTTAAGAGTAAACAGTTTTATAAGTTATCAATAAGAAATGTTTGTGTTTTATTTTACTCTTAATCATACAATAGACAATAGACAATAGACAAAATACTTTATTGACATATTCGTTGAGAACAGTACATGCGTCATTCATACAAATTTCAAGGTTATATAAAAATTACATTGCTTATTCTAATTACATGTTTAAAAATTCACTTTCTGAGTAAAAGGGTCTCTCCTGTAGCCAGGCTGTTAGTGCTTTTTTTAAACGATTGGGTGGTTCATTCTTTAGAGCTTCTGGAAGTTTATTGAAATAGGCTGCTCCTTTATATGATGGTTTCCTTGCTGAGAGGCTCAGGTGATGTACAGGAAGTGTGAAGTCAAGGACATGGCGTGTGTGATATTGGTGGAGGTCTCTATTTCTGGTTTTCCTTGAATGTACCGCATGCAGAATTACTTCTAGGATGTACAGGTTTATCACTGTGAGGATCTTCAATTTTCTAAATGCTTCTCGGCAGCTTTCTTGGTATTGGAGTCCTTCTAGAGCTCTTATTGCTAGTTTTTGCTGCCTGAGGACCTTTTCCATGTTGCAGTTGGCTGTTCCTCCCCATAGTGCTAAACCGTATCTAAGGTGTGTCTCAAAAAGTGAGAAGTAGGCGGTTTTAGCTGCGTCTTTATTGCTAATCTGTTTAATTCTGCGTATTACAAATATGCTGGTGCTCAATTTTTTGCAAAGCTGTTCAGTGTGTGCTTTCCAGGTTATGTGTGTATCGATTAATATACCAAGGTGATTTGTTTGGGTTTTTGCTTCCAGGTCAGTGATTGGAAGATGCATGTTTTTGTGCCTGGTAGAGAAGTTTATTTGGACAGTTTTAATGTCATTCAGCACTAAGTTGTTTGAGATGCAGTATTGCTTTGTTGTGTTCAGGGTATTGATTAGACCTCTGGCGACTTGTTCCGTGGTTTTGTTAGATATTGTTATTACAGTGTCGTCTGCGTACATGGTTGTGTGACAGATGCGTTCTAGGTAGTCGGGCAGGTCGTTTGTAAGCAGTAGGAACAGGACCGGGCCCAGCACTGATCCTTGTGGTACTCCCATCTGTATGTCGGTAGTTTTCGACTGAACTTTTTCTAGTAAGTTGTTTTTAGTGTATTGGATTTCCACTAATTGTCTCCTGTTGTTCAGGTAGTTCCAGAACCAGTCTGCAGTTTTATCTTTTACGCCCATGCTTTTTAGTTTTTGAAGAAGGCGTTTGTGATTTGAAGAAGTCAAATGCTTTTGTAAAGTCTAGGAATAGACTAGTGGCAGTGAGGCCTTCTTCCAGTTTGTCTATGACGTGTTCTATAAGTTGTATTAGGGCTGTGGCTGTGGATCGCCCTTTCATGAAACCATGCTGATGTTTAGTTAGTAGGTTATTGTGTTCAAGATATTGTAAAAGTCTTTCTAGTACTATTTTTTCGATGATTTTGGAGAAGGTGGATATAAGTGATATTGGTCGGTAGCTGGCCATGTCGGTGGTTGGTCCTTTTTTATATTTTGGGTAAACTTTTGCTGTTTTTAGTTTTGCAGGGTAAATCCCTTGTTGTAAGGATATGTTTATGATATGTGTTAAGGGATCAGAAATTTCTTCTTTACAGATTTTTGCTAGTTTTGATGAGATGTTATCCAGGCCAGATGAAGTTTTTGTTTTCATGGAGTCTATTGTTTTCTCCACTTCTTCCTTTGTTGTCGGTTCAAACTGGAAGGTGTTGTTAGTGAGCAGCGGCAGATCCTCGTTTGTAGTATCTGTAATATTCAAGTGGCTCTTTTGGAGAGTTCTTTGTGCTATTGAGGAGAAAAATTCGTTAAAGCAGTCTGCTACTTCTGCAGGGTTGCGAGTTATTTTTCCATTGTTTTGAAAGTATATTTGGTTGTTCGATTTGTGTCTGGCTGTCTTCTCTTTGTCTATTATTTGCCATAGGGCCCTGGGCTTATTTTCGGAATTACTTATGTGTGCTGCTACTGACTCTTTTTTGAGCTTTAAGTCATAGTCCTTTTTCCTGGCTATTGTCTCTGTTTTGTCTTCTATTCGACCTGTGCACTGCTCTTTTTCTAGGGCTCGGATGTATTGCTCTTTGAGCCTTGTGCATTCGATATCCCAGGTCTGGGTTTTGTTGTGTTTATTTTTGAAGGTCTTCAGTGGGCAGGTGTTGTCAAGGGTTGCTTGGATGATATTGTGGAATATGTTATATGCTGTGTCGGTGTTGTTGGAATGGTGCACTGCATCCCATCTTTGTTTGGCTAGGGCTGATTTGAAGTTTTCTATTGATTTTTTGTTGAAATTTCTCTTCTTTGTTTTAGTTTCGGTGAGACAGTGTTTTGCTATGGTTAGTGTGGTCAATTGTGCTGTGTGGTCAGAGAGGCCGCTTTGAATTACTGATGTTTTTACCAATTCTGGGTTTATGTTAGTGCACACCCAATCTATTGATTTTGATGTTTCATGGGTGATTCTTGTGGGCGGGAGCTGTATCCTTATCAAGTCAAATGCAGCGAGAAGTTCTTTTAGTTGAGTGTTATCACTGTTCTCTTGCAGGTTGTCGGCATTAATATCACCCATGACTATGATTTTTTTGTATGTGCTAAGTGCTTTGTCCATTACATTCAATAATATATCGATGGCATGATCTATCTTTGCGCTTGGCGGCCTGTAGACCCCGAGGACATTTATTGTTTCCTTTCTAAGTTTAATTTCGAAAAGGGCTGATTCACAGATAAGTTCCGTTTCATCTGAGCTGGTTTCTAGTAATTTTACAAATTTTTGTAGGTCTCGTTTAACCCTACTACCGGCGGCTATATTTTCCTAAACCGGCAGGCTGTTTTTCCTCATTTCGTTAAATTTTTTTATAAAATTCATAAAAAATAGCAAAATATAATAAACCTTGTTGTATTATATATCCTTGCCCTCACAATGAACCAGGCAATCATATTAGCATGCAAATTGTGCATATAAAATATGTATGTTTTTTTCTGACGTTTGAAATTTACAAAAATGCATTAGTAAAAATAAAAAAAGGGTGGGGGTATGCCAATAAAACTATATAATACTTATAAATTTTATATTCCAAGATAGCCAATTTGTAGCAAATGTTGTCTAGTTTTAGAAAACATAAAATATATAGAGATATGTTTATGAATAAAAAAGTTGTATAATAATATCCATGACTACTACATAAACCTAAAATTTTGTTTCCATGGAAATCATTGTAAATAAAAATTCATAAATAATTGACTATTACATCTACAGACTTATGATTAGTCTTAAAATTACCATAATGGTATTTTCTAACATAATATAAATAGTTATATGAGAATATTTACAACAAATTACAACACAATTACAACAAAAACAACACAACAAATGACTGACAGCGTCTACTTTGGAGTAATGGTGACCGGTCCCAGATGCTTCTTTCAAAGTTTCTTCTTTTTCATCACTTTGTAACATCGATGCAAAGACATCGAAACAATAATTGATGTATACCATCGGATTTGGTATCTTTCGATGATTACAATGGTGAAAGAATCATATCGATACAGCTAACGTTTATTTTGTGACAAGTGATTTTGTCGCGTGCTGTCAAACTGCGGAATTTCCGCAGTCTACCGGTTTTAAGATAAGACAAACTGCGGAAATTCCGCAGCGTACCGGTATTAGGGTTAACATAGCCTGCTACTCCTCCCTTGATGAGGTTCCTTCTCGTAAAGCCTCCAACTAGAGAATAGCCTTCTATGCTCGTTCTTTCTAATTTTTCTCGATTAAGTCCATGCTCTGTTAATATAATAAAGTCTGGTTTATTGTGGCTTAAAAAATGGTTTAGCCTTTCAATTTTGTTTGACAGTCAGTTAATATTCTGGTGAAGAAGAGTGAATTGATTAGGCTTTGTGTTTTGTTCTGTTGGTGTGGCTATTCTTATGTGTGTTCTTTTCCCTTCTGGCACACTTCTAAAAAAGGGCTGTTATTTGGTAGTGTGGTGTCTTTAGGGTTTTCAAGGGATGGTATTTGTCTGTTTGTTTCAGGGTTTAAAAAACTGTTCAGGGGTGGTGGAAGATGTGGTAACTTTTGTTTTGCATTTTCCAGTTTTAATTTTTTCGTTTGCTTACAGTAGAAGTCAGCTATGGTTTCACCAGGGTTGAGTTTTGTGGCTGTGATGGGAGGGGCTATTGTCACTTTGAAATTATTTTTGTGGGTTTCATTTTTGTGTGTAGCATTTTCAGCTTGGGGCTTTTTAATGGTGTGGTCTGTTGTATGTGACTCTGTATTTAGTCCCTGGTTCGATCTGTATTTTGCTACTTGCAGTGATGTGCTGTAAACAATTCTTGCTCTCCTTGTCTTTGATTTTTTGTGTGGGATTGGAAATTCTTGTTCATGTCCTTGCTTTGCCTGTTTAAGTATTTTGTAAGTCATTGGAGTTGGAAGTGTGACTGTTCTCGGGTCTTCAGTTTTGTTAAATGTCATGTCTTGTTTTTGTGTTGTTACGCTCAGGTTTTCCAGCTTGTTTAGTTGTAGTTTCAGTTCTGCTAGCTGTGTTAGTACATACATGTTTGTATTCATGACCGGTGTTTCGTTATTGCTCGTCTGTGTTTCTGAGTTTTTCAGTATTTTGTCAAATATTGTATATTTGTCGATTGTGTTTCCCTCTTTAAAGTGAAATTTGCGTTGTAGTTCTTGAGTCTTTTTTTCTAATTCGGTAATTGTTACTTCTTTTTCTTTGTCATGCTCTTCAAAGCTCTTCTTTAGCTGTTCCTGCATTTCTTTTTCTTTCACTAGTTGTTTTTCCAGTTCGTAAACCAGATTTTCCAGGGAGCTATTTCTGTTCAGAATTCGCTCCTTTTCAATTTCTAGTTGTGTTATTTGCTCTTCGTAGGCTAGTTCATTTTTGTTTTCTAGTTCTAAGATTTTTGCATTTAGCTTACAGTTTTGTAGGCTAGTTTGGTATAGGTCTTGTTTGAGTTTCTGGTTTTCAACAAGAAACGCATTCCCTACCTCCGCAGCTAAGGTGAGCGATGTTTCAAAGTCAGCGTTTTCTTGGTTTTCGAAATTTTTTATTTTGGTTGTGATTTCTTCCATTTTAGTATCGTGGTTTTGGGGCTTTCAATATTCATGTTATTTCTTACTTCCGTAGTCTCTAAGAAGTCGCTTGCGGTATTTTCAGATAGTTGGTTCACAGGTGATTTTGAAGTGCTAAGGCATTTCTTGCAGGTCCAGTTTTTAATTCCATCCGTTGTTAGTTTTTTTAGTTGTTTGTCCGTAATGCTAACACAGCCTCCATGGTACCATAGTTGACATGAGCCAGTGCATTTAATAGATGGGTATTTGACTCCAATGCCACAGGCACCACAGGGGTATTTAGAGCCATTGTTTTTAGTTTTGGACATTTTTATAAATCAGTTTTATAGACTTTGGCTGCTTGTCTGTCAATTTTGGGTTTAATTAAGATGTGGGTGAAGATCAGTTTTATAGACTTTGGCTGCTTGTCTGTCAATTTTGGGTTTAGTTAGAATGTGAATGGAGATCAGTTTTATAGACTTTGGCTGCTTGTCTGTCAATTTGTTCTATTAGTCATATTGTTGGGTTAATATTCCCAGTCGATGAATAAATATAGATAAGCTTGACTATGTGGTTGTCAAGTACCTTGTCAGCAGGAGAAGCATACAGACAAGTTTTTGTAATGAGTCAATGTCAATAAGCTGGATAAAGCAGACAATGCGTGTTGACTGGCAGTGCCAAGGTCAGGTGCTGTATCAGCTGGTGTCAGGTGTTCACACTGAATTGTGTCAACTGCACTATACTTGTGTTGTCTGCAAATTGCAATGAGTTGGAAGTGTCTGAGTTGGCGCTGACATCATTTGTTGCTTACAGCATGTTATAGATTATAAGTAAATCTATATTAAAAAGGTGTAAAATTAGTGAGGTTTATTTGTTAAATATTAGGTTGTTTTTAGATTTGTGTTGCAAGCTTGTATAGCAAGATTGATTAAAGTAAATGTTGATTAAGTGTTCTTTGCTTATGTGGCCTTTATACTTCAGAGTATATTATTAAGTAAGTATTCATTCTTGAAGTAATTAGTAGTGTAAACTTATAAGATACGACTTACAGTCTCAGGCTTGAAATTGAAAGTATGTTTGTGCTTGTTTGTTGGTTAAGCACAACTAAATACTTAAATACTAGAGGAGCACTTTCACAGGGATTGTTACTTGGCTGCCATCTTGAGTTGAGATCTGTTATCAGTTTGGTACACGTAATTATAAACTGAACAATATGCCTAAGAATAGGTAGTACACGACGACAGTCAAATGAACTAGTCGACGTAGTGAACGAGTTCGTTCATTATGATTTGAACTAGTTCAGTTCAAAGTGATTAACAGAGCTGGGAAGGTAGCGAACACTGTAAATAGTTACCGTAGTAGCGATCACACATGTTGGTTGTCGAGTCTTGAGTTGAGCTGAGATACGTTATCAGTTTGGTACGTGTAATTATAAACTGAACAATATGCCTAAGAATAGGTAGTACACGACGACAGTCAAATGAACTAGTCGACGTAGTGAACGAGTTCGTTCATTATGATTTGAACTAGTTCAGTTCAAAGTGATTAACAGAGCTGGGAAGGTAGCGAACACTGTAAATAGTTACCGTAGTAGCGATCACACATGTTGGTTGTCGAGTCTACTAGTCACTTGTAACCTAACCTAAAATAGTGTGAATAAAACAGAAGTGCTGCTTAGTGTCTTTATGACCCAAGAAAGGGGAGGAGAGATCTGGCTCAAGATGCTAAAAAATCTGAAATTATGCATATTTTCGTTCATATCAATAATACTGTTCAATCAAAAGGGTCCAGAGAACGGGTCACTTTACATCCCAAGAATCAAACTTCCCATCTTTTCTAGGTGAAAGTTCATCTCGGTTGTAGTATACATATGTGCAAGGAACCATTCAGCTCCTTTTCGGAAATAAAATTGTTGTATATTTCTTGCGAGTCGATTGAGGTCTATTTTGTTTTTTAATCTGAGCAGGGAATCGTCCCATGATTTGACGTAAGAAAGTACCGTATCATATAAAATATGGTAATGGCGTTTTAGCAGCGAGTGAAACAACAAAATACGACGAATTTAGAGATTCGGAAAATCATTTTTATTGAACCGAAGCCTTATCGAACGTCTAGTTTTTTATTCATAAGTTTATAGTTTAGCTACCCAAAATCTTCACCGTATCTAAACTATACATGTTACATCTAAAAATACAAGTTGGCACTTAGCTGATATTTCAGACTGCATCTCGTCGCCAATATCGGCTAGACCTATTATATTAGCCGACTACGTCTATGGTTTTCATTCGATTACACCAGGTTTTAATGAATTTCTCGTTATGACATAATTATTTTTAAGTTGTTCAGTGTAGCCTCACGTATCGAAGTAGTTTCAAATTGCACATATTTCATTACCGATCATAATTAAAAAACTAATTCATCCTAAGCGACTTTAAAATTTATTTTTAGTAAACCTGCATAGTTATTATTATCAATTGATTGAACCACAGTCTTTGTCATCCAGATTTTCATATTTGATTATATAATTCAGAGCTTATTTCCAGTTAGTTGTAAACTTGTTATTACTGAATTAAATACCCACAGAATACAGATCCACTCTTCTTGGCGTGTTCACAATCATTTTTTGTTGAGAGCACTGACTGCATTTGGCGATAATGCCTGAATTTTAGAATCAGTTTGGTTGGATGCCAACAAGCTTCGCTACGTTTTCGCTTTACACTTTGAACTGAACCGTCACATAAACATATCGGCCGGCTGTGAAACACTGTAATTGGCTTGCATAGAAAATCTTATCTGTGATATGAGTGAACAGATTAAATCTTTATAATCCATCTTGTTTCAATTAATAATACACTTTCTTAGTTTCTTACATAATATTAGCTATGAAATAAGGAAAAAGGTTAAACAAAACAATGCCACATAAAAATGTAGGAAGGCAGGAAGTAGCAAGTTTTATTTATCAAATGTTACAGTTACAAACAACAAATAAAAATTATTGTGTTCAGTTTAGATGTATATATTTACGAATCTGGCAAAACTTATCATAGGCTTAGGATGGTGTCTGCCTTTTACAGTTGTCTTGGGTGAACAGGAAATCCTTCTGTAAATTATTTAATAAATTATTTATAAACAATTATTTAATAAACAGGTACATAAATAATTAATTGTATAATTATTTAATAAACAATTATATTTGTCAATAGATTAATAACCCTCCATCACAGACTGTTAATAGTATTGCATGTTATTTAAATCTAAATATTTTTATTTGATTGTATCGCCTCTGTTTCTCTTGTCATTATTTGTTTCTCTTATCATTATTTATTTGTGTGTATATTATTTTTATCTGTATATTTATTAATCCAAAACTTTGTACTGTTATTTTTATTTATATGCATGTGCACTACTACATATTTATGTCTTCTTGGTCTGGGTCTGGTCTCAGATCACTGGTTGATTGCATGTAAATTATGTTAATTTGAATACTCTAAATATGTGGACATTCAAGTAAATTTATGCAGTGGTAATGGTTAAATTTGTTGTTGCGAAAATTATAAAATATCTGCATGTTATTATTAGATGTTATTATTAGATTGTTATTATTATTATTAGATATTATTAATGCTTTATTGTAATTGGCTGTAAAGCTGTAATGAAGCATTGTAAAAATAAATAAAAAAAAAAAAAAATACTCTAGAAAAATATTCAATACTCGAAAAAAAAATGCCAACTACTCGACTCGACTCGAACCCAAAAATCACTACTCGCACACCCCTACTAAGAATGAAGATACGGAAAAGTCTGCAGATGTTGAACATAGCACAAAAAGTAATCATGGAATTTTATTTGACAAAACTAAAGTCCTTGCCAACATCCCTCATTACTGCCGTAATGCATTCTATAGAAAAGAAGAAATAATTTTAATAATGATGATGGTATACGACCCATAACATGGGAACCCATTTTAAGTAAATTGAAATAAAATGTAAGAGTCAGCCATACTGATTTTATTTGGCCAATGACCGTAGGTCACATGGGTCATGCCTCCAGCCCACTCTCCAGCATACCTGTCAAACCAGTTCTCACCCCACCACCTGTTACAAAAGCTGGTAGGTCATTCGGCGATCTCAGTCTCAGAGAAACCACTGAGGATGCCACATCACAGTATGGGTGAAACCTATGGTTATCTTGTAAATATTGTAGATAGTACCTTGATGTGGTTGTCACTAGAAAATATAGATTCTAGTTAAGAAAAATAACTGACTGAACTATTAATGTAGGTAAACAAATAACAAAAATGAAACTACATATAATAAATGAATGTCTTATCTGGCAATCGAAAGCGCCAGGTCAGCCATCCGAGTCGCCACGCCTCTCCTCCCGTTCATGTCGATCCACAGCACACTGCCGTTGATGGTCCACGTGCTTCTCACACCGTGCAGCTCAACCGCTCGCCGAAAGACAGCTGCCCTCTGCATTGGTAGGTCTTTAAGCATAGTTACACCGGAGCCTTTCAGCTTTTTTTGTGCGCTAAAAACAAGGCGGCAATCTCTGTATCTTGTGAAGCGGACTATTATAGGGCGATGTCTCTCTTCCCATCAGGTCCCGGCATCCGCTGTTTGCCGGCACGGTGCGATTGGCTGGTGGCAGCCATCGGAATATCCAGCCCCAGGCGCTCTAGACACAAACTAACAACCAGTGCATCAGTGTCCTTACTAGCAACTTCCTCCAGCCCAAAAAACCGCACGTTGTTCCTAAGCTAATATTGCTCCAGCTCATCTGTCCTTACCACCAGTTTTTCTTCCAGTTCTGACACCTCCCCTGTGAGAGTGAACACCTCATCACGAAGTTTGCCTAGCTCTAAGTTGACAGTAGTGAGAGCTGACCGCACTGCCGTTTCGACTGCTGTCGTCATGATCTATGTGTAGATATATGTATGTCTTAGACCACCTGTGGAGACAAACTAAGATTAAAAAATGTCTATAAATTTTCAGCAAATTTCACTAAATTATCTATAATATTTTTTTTAAACAGTAAACTAAACTAAAAATCATTAAAATTCCTTTAATTTTTATCTTTTTTTAAAACCAAAATTTCAAAAAATTATTTAAATTAAACAAATTATCTTTAAAAAATCAAATAATAGTGGTTCTAGACCACTTTTGGAGACAAACTAAGATTTAAAAATTTCAATGAATTTCAACAAATGTCATCAAATATTCTTAAAATATAGTTTAAAAACCAACAAAATTAACTAAAAACTACATAATTGTTGAAAATTTTAACTTTATTTTTAAACCATTTTTGAAATTTAATTGAAAAATGTTAAAATTTCATCAAATAATTTAAAAATCAGATATTTCTTATCTTTTAAATTCACTTTTTAGAAAATGGTAAAAAAATTTATCAAAACAAACAAATACATAATTCTTATAATAATTTATTCAAAATTCTTATAATATTTTACTCAAATTTAATAATTGTGCATTCTTTTTATTTTATAATCTAACTAATGAATATTTTCCAGTTTGTTGAATTTTTTTCTTCAAAAATATTTAGATGTAGTTGTAGAAATAAAGTTTGTAAAAAAATAATAAACATTATTGAAACTAATTAAATAATTTAAAGTTAATTTTCCTACTCCCAAAAGTAATAATCAGAAAATATTTCTTCAGGATCGTAATATTTTGCCCACTTTTCTGCACTTGTGTTAATTGTATATTTTAATTTATACATTATTGAATAGAAGTAAACAGCTGGACTCTTATTATATGATATTAAAATTCTCCAGTTAACAAAAGCATTGTGTTCTTTAATGAAATCAATAGATAAATCCTGATATTTACATATCATTATCCAATCCAACTTACATTTATATTCTCTAATATCATTTTCTGATAATTTAACTAAACCACTAACATTTTTCATATCAACGTAGTTTTTATTTTTCTTTACAAATTCTTCAGAGAGTGTTCTATTATCAGTTATTTCAATGATTCTATCAATTTTAATTAGTTGTTCTTTTTACATTTTAATAAAATTATTCTGTAAACCTACTCACATTTTGTTGATACCAATATATTTTTTTAATGAATAACTTATATAATTTTCACCTTTTTCAATTTTAATTCCAAAAAAATCTATCCAATCACTCTCGTTAAATTGATTAAAATGTATTATTGCCATTTCTCTAAAATCGTTTGATACATTAAAACAAGTTAATAAGGATTCTGTGTCTAAATGTTTAAATACATTTTTTTTAACTGGATGGAATTTTAATGTTAAAATGTTCATCTCCATTTAATAAAAATTAAATTGTTAGTTTTCCTTTTTTAATCTTAAATACACAATATTCTTTACATTTTCATTATTTAAAAGGTTTCCTTTATCATCTTGAATCAAAATTTTAATGTTTTGAATTTTATTTACACTTTTTATTGGAACATAATGAATTTCACTTGGCTTTTCACTAATTTTAGAACCAAAAGCAACATTTGGAAAGAATGAATACAAAATGTCAGATTCTTTATGTAAGTAATAATGTTCATTATGATTTTCAAAACTTGGTTCAACAAGATTAACAGAATTTCTATAACACCAAAAGGCCTTAATTTTGGAATTCTATTTCCTAAATATATTTTATTTGGTTCAATATTTGCTTGTGTTTCATCAACACCTAATAAATCAATAACTATTACAGTAATAAAAAGTTTTATAGGAGATTTGATTTTAATTTTATTTAAAACTGTTTCCATTTCAAAGCTATTTTCATCAAATGTTAAAGATATATCTAATTTTTTAAAGTCTTTTATAAAGTTCATACATTTTTGTTTAATTTGGTCAAAAGTGTAATATCTTTTATTACAACCATAATATTTAGTTTTATCATTATAAGTTAATGAAGTACAATATGGAGCATCAACATTAAAGTTCACTACATAATTATCAGAATAAAAACCTGTTAAACCAATAATATGACTTCCATCTAAGTGAATTGTATGTTCTAATCTTAATTCAAGTTTAGAAGAATTTCCTGAAATCTTAAATAATTTCATCTTATTTGAATGGATAAATTTTTAAAGGAAAAAGATAAAATAAAATTGCAAATCATCCATCTTTATTGTTTTATTCACAACATTTCTTTTAATTCCTTTACGTCTTACAGGGTTTTTATCTTCAAACAAATATGTATACATTTTTTATCTTAATCCACAATATTCTTCTAATGGAACACCATTTAATTCATCTTTAAACTTTCCAATAACTTTCTTATTTTTATCTGTATAACATTTATGATCTTTTTTATAATCACTTGTATCAAATTCATTTGTTTTCTTTAACAATTTTATATGGATCTTTCTTAAATTCTACAAAATAACTATCTGTACATCCATGTATAATAATTTAACATTTGGATCATATTTCTTAACTTTAAAATTTATACATGTGCAATTTTGAAAGATCTGAAACTGAAAATCCAATATAAATAGGTTTATCAAATGTAACTTTTTCTTTAATCATGTTACTTGTAATATTATCTTTATCAAATATCTTGAAAGATTTAAAATTTGGTTTCTTTTCTTGTTTTAAAGAAAATTCTTTATTTCCAAGTTTTATATCACATCTATTTCTTACATTTTCCATACTTGTTCCAAAAACTGAATTATTCATTAATTTATAAAAATCTTTATCAAAATCACTTTTAGCTTTGGTTCGCATATTTGTATTAAAATCAATATTTTTTTCATAAATGGTTTTTGATCAAAAGCAATAACTATGTTAACTCTTGTTAGTTTTAAACCTCGTTGTAAATAATATTTTTAATTTCTAGAATGAATAACATAATCTTTTTTATCAAGTAATGTTGTACATAATTTGTTTTTATAATGTTCAAGTGCAAGTGGTAAATCTTTATGAATTTCATGTAATTCTTTTGGATATTCTAAATCAACGTCAAGAATATAACCATAATTTGCGTTTTCATCTAATTCTAAAATAGTCGCTATCCATTCTTCTAATGAATTTGGATTCATCCATTTTATAGCTTTAAAAGGTAGATTTTGAGATAAAATATGACCATAAAAATTATTGGCATCAACATATAATAAATAATTTTCTGTTTTCAGATCAAATTTTTAAGATATTTATTATTTGCTTTACAATATCTTGTAATACATTGAGAAATTCCACTTCATATCCCTTTTTCAATCATCAAATACAATTCATAATCACGAATTAATTCTAGTTCTATATTTCTTAATTTTAACATTGCATCCCATGCAAGACTTGGTGCTGTTAAATAATGTGCAGGATCTAATCTATAACAATTTAAGCATATGTTTATAAAGTTTTCAAAAATATCTGCAAGCAATAATACATCTTGAATATTATATAAATCTAAATAATTTCCTACATTTTTTACTTTTAATTTATTCCAAACATTTTATGTTGGAATGTTTATAATCTTTTTCAGATATGCTATCACCTGTTAAAATTGAATCAAAATCTTTAATTTGTAATTCTTCTGCATGATTAAGTTTTTCAATATTATCAATGAATTCATATGGAAATATACCTTTGCCAGATAAAATCTTGAATATTTCTTCATCATCATTTGGTTTTCTATCTAATATTTCATTTAAACCATTATTTATAAAATTTGTTATATGTTTAAAATCTTCATGTTTTAAATTGTTTGCCAACTTTTCAATTGAAGTTGTTATAAATCTAAATGTATCTACAAATGAAAATTTAACGAATTTTCTAGCTTTTATCATTTTCAAATTCATATCCATATCCAGAATGAACTGAATAATTAATATATTTTTCATCATTATTTGCTATTAAATCAACATTTCCATATTGTTTTGCTAATTCTTTTATATATAAATGAGTATCATAATGTGACATACTATGACAAAAAAACTGGAATATTTGGTGGAAATTTTAGTTTTAAATTACAAGTATTATGAGCAGCACCTCTGAATTTTCTAGTTATTTATTTATTTATTCATAAGACGCCGATCGTCAAGATATGGGCGAATATGGATTTCGAATGAGTGTGATGAGTGTAGATGAGCGAATGTAGTCATTGTTACAAACTAAGGCCGACTATACCTTAGAAAGTGTCACTAATTAATAGCCCAATGACAAATGAACAGCCGGTGATTATCAGCTGATCCTTCTCAAAATGTGTTATGACTCTGATTGGGATCGAACTGAGAACCTTTAGCTTATGAAGCTGGGACAATGACAAGTTAAATGACAATGATCTCTCACTTTATTTTCTTCAATATTCTTTTCACATATATTACAAATATTTGAATTATTATATAATTTTTCTTCTGCTAAATTCATTGGTTTTTTTGTTTTTTGAATTATATTGTTTTGGATTATAATTTGATATTTTTTAAGTTCTTCGAATATTTTTTTGGATCTTTGATAATTCAGTTTCATTTTTAGCTCTATAACATATTGGTTTATACATAAAATTTTTTATATTTGATACAAGATATAATGAAAAACAATATGGAATATGTTTTTGAATTTTTGTTGTTGTTGAAATATTTGAATTGTTTTGACATTTTTGAATTTGTTTTAAATGCTTTCAAAATCCATATAAATTACATAAGGGTGTTCAAACTTTCTGTTATAATTTTTAAAATTAACTTTTTGTCCTTTAAATGGCATTATAGGCCTGCAAGGTTCAAGTGTTTTACAAATTATTTGATGATTATTTAAATCTTCATTATTATAAAAATGGTTTAAACATCTTCTACAAATATGTTTCTTTTTGTGTTTTTTTTATATCTGAGAACTAACTTACTTGCTTAAATCTGTTATCAATATATAATGTGAATTATTTTCAATTTTGTAATATAATAGATCGATTTATAGATTTGCATTATATATTTATGAAATTTGTAATGGGACTACTTTTTTATCTTCATCTATTCTATAAACATTTATTGATATTGAAGGATATTTATATTTTAAATCAAATGATCTTTTTTCAAAAACTTTTATATCTTTGGAATTTATTGGATAATCAAAATCTTTAAATATATCATCATTCAAGTATTGCTTTTATTGTTTCACCCTATGTGGATGATCTAATGTTTTCTTTTCAAATCTATCAATTGCACATCTAATAGCATAAATAAAACAATATTCATCTTTATTTTGAAAATTAATACAACATTTTTACTATTTATTTCATTTGGTAATTGTATATATGAACCAGCATTTAATGAATTAATTTTATTTAATTTAATAATAAGATTCTTACATCTTTTTAATGTCCAACCAGAACCTTTATTTGGATTATTTGTTTGTGCTCTTAAAATTAATTTCTTAAATTAATCATCTATAAAATCATCAATTTTCAAAATATCACTGCTTTTTAAACCATATAATAATGCATTGGTGCAATTTGTATTCCATTATCAACTGTCTTTTATATTTACAAGTTAAACACATAAATCCTTTCATATTTTTAAATTTTTGGTTTTCATTTGTTTTTTTAATTTCATTCCTAGATTCTAAATATTCTGAAATATCTAATTCATCATTATTATTTGTTAATATATAATCTTGAAAATATCCTTTACAAGATGATGATTGTTCAATATTTATAACATTTCCTTTACCTATTGGTTTATTTAATAATAATTCACTTAATTCTTTTCTAGTTTTATTTAAAATATTTATGTTATTTTTAATAGCTAAATTTTGAATATAATTTAATAATCAATATCTTAAATTATTAGGATTGTTATGAATTTCAGTTAATCTTTTAATCAATTCATCCCTAGATAATGTTTCATAATCACTTACTGATAATTTATTAGCAATATCATTTAATTTTTCTTTATTAAATAGTGAATAATTTTTTGTATTAAATTTCTTTTTAATTTCTTTCAATTGTTCTTTATTCTTCTTTTGATAATCAAAAATGTTATTCTTTTTACACCAATCTCTTAAATCATTTTTTTCTTTTTCATATTTTATTTTATTTTTTAAGTGTGTTTTTGAATTATAATGTCTATCATAGTTTTTAGTTAATATATTCTTTTAAAAAAATGAGCAAAAAGTATTTTGTTGGTTTTTTACTTCCATTTGTAAAGAAGGAAATTTTTTAAAAAGGTTTTAAAAATTCAAATTTCAAGAACCATTAAAATAATTAACATTTAATTAATTTTTAAAGTTTTTTTTCTAAAAACCATTCGAATTCTTCGTCATTGGTTTTACAAAAAAATCTATATTTAAATGTTTAAAAATCATTGGTAATAGTTTCTTATAAGATATATTTCTCTTTGTAAAAGTTAAATATTTATTAAAAGCCAATCTAGTATTTTCTATATCACGAATATCTAAATCAAAGTTAATTTTGTATAGATAGTTTAAAAATTGATATTGAAATATCCAATTTTAATATTTTTTTTTTTTTTTTTAATAATTTGACAACTTTAAGAGTTATATCATTTCCAATTTCTTCACGTAATGGTTCAAATTTATATATTTGGTTAAATTCTTTTAAAATATTGTTTAAATGAGATTTTTCATTTTATTTATTCTTTTTTCATAAACAATTCCTTTACAAATATTACAACCAACACAATTTTTTCAGTAACATTTAAATCATTTTAATTTGAACATTTATAACAACCAATCATTTAATAAGAAGAAATTAAAAAAATTGTTTTCTTCAATTCAAAATTATAGAAACTTCCAATTATTTTTTCATATTTAAATCTTTTATATTATAAGTAACTTGATTTGTATTATTTACATTAGAAATTATAAATATTTCTCTGGACCAATTATTTTATATTTATTTGAGAATGTTTCTTTTTTATTCGAGATTCATCTCCTACATTAAATTTTGATTTTTCAACAATCTTTGGAGGAATATATTAAAAAATTGTTTCTTTTAATGGTTTTTCAGCTTCTTTGTTTACATCTATTGGTTTCATTTTAATTGTTGAATGAATCGTGTTGTTGTATTCTTTAACAATTTTTGGAAGAATATCAATCCATTTAAAATTTTTGTTAATTTCAAAAAGAATTTTAAATTTTTTCACTTTGGGTTCTATTATATCTTTCAATTATACTTGATTTTTCTTCATTTTCCGTGTGATAAAGTTTAATATTGTATTTATTTAAAATCTTTATTTATAAATTCAAGCCCTTTATCAGTGTGTAGCAAATTTTGTGGTTTATGATTAATATTTATAGCATCTTTAATTATTTCATCGAATGCATTTGAAACATTTTTTCCTTCTTTTTTCTTCAATGATTTAAACCAAGCATATTTTGAAAATGTATCAATAACATTTAATATATATTTATAACCATTTTTTCCTTTTCATAATTTCTCATAATTAATAAATCAGCAGCCCACAAATCATCTATTCCTAATGTAATTATCTTTCTTTTAGGACATTTTTTCTGATTGGTGCATGAATTTCTTTTGCTTCAATTATGGAATCCTTTTTATTCAATTCTTTATGATTTTACTTATGAGTTCTACTTATAGTTATAGTTTGTTTTAAAAATTGAACATTTAGTTGCAGCAATTCTAAATAAACAATTTTTCATTTCAGCTATTTCTGGATTGATATTTTTAATTTTCTTTTTGCATTTGTGACAATGTATTAACTGTTCCATTTAAAAAGAAGACATTTCTTTCTTAATAAATGGAGTTCTTAAAGGAATTGAATGATGTTGGTGAATTAAGATTAAAAGAATATAAATCATCAAAAGAATTAGAACTAAACAAAAAATATAAGATTATAAAATTGGAAAAATTCAAAGATAAATATGGTTATACAATTATAGCAGAATTGGAAGAATATAAAGTGCATTTACCAAATAGATTCTTAAATATTTTTGATCAAAAGCAGATTAAAGAATTCAACAAACTGGAAAATATTCATTTGTTAGTTACACAAATAAAGATTATAAAAGAAAAATACTGCGCAATCATTAAATTTGAATAAATTATATTGAATTATGTATTATTTATTTGTTTGTTTTGATACATTTTTTAGCATTTTCTGAAAATTGAATTTAAAATATAAGAAACATCTGATTTTAAAATTATTAGATGAAATTTTAACATTTTTCAATTAAATTTCAAAAATGGTTTTAAAAATAAAATAAAAAATATGAATAATTATGTAGTTTTTAGTTATTTTTGTTGCTTTTTATACTATATTTTAAGAATATTTGATGAAATTTATTGAAATTCATTGAAATTTTTAAATCTTAGTTTGTCTCCAAAAGTGGTCTAGAACCACTATTATTTGATTTTTTAAAGACAATTTGTTTAATTTAAATAATTTTTTGAAATGTTGGTTTTAAAAAAAGTTAACAAATTAAAGGAATTTTAATGATTTTTAGTTTGTTGTTTAAAAAAAATATTATAAATAATTTAGTGAAATTTGCTGAATATTTATTGAAATTTTTAAATCTTAATTTGTCTCCAAAGGTGGTCTAGGACATACATATATCAACCTACTTGTATGTTAACTTTGTGACAAGTCGCTGTAAAACACAGCTCTCCACAAGGGCAGGGTCGAACTTCTCGCTGGACTTGCTATAAGCTGGCATTGTTTTGGCAGTCTCACTTGTAACAGACGATGCAGATATCGAGCGCCGTAGTTTGTTCCTCTTATCAGTGGAGGCGACTTGAACATTAAGTCTATGCTTATGTTACTTTACATTAATATTTATTTCAGTCAACTTATCGTAAGTTAAAAATTAATCAGTTATATGGCTGTTATCATTTTCCAACAATGATAGTGAATAACAATAAATAAGTTGTTTTCCGTTATTTTATACATTCTTCTTTTTGCCTGTGAAATATATTATTTTAACTGTAACAAATTAAATTTTGATAATTTTGACCAGTTAGTATCACACAACAACAGCAAAGTACAACTATTGGCGTTAAAATTAATTTAATGAATTTAATACAGAGCCATTAAATAAGCATGCTTAGTGCTAAACAAAGTTATTAACCCCTAAAATTCAATTTCAAAATAATAATGAATTACTGAGCTTTAGGCCTACTGCATTTTTTTAATCCTTTCATTTACATTCGTCATATTATTTTTAATTGACCTTCAACTTCGATATATAGTTAATTTTATATTTTTGTTGCATACATATAACATTAACTAGCTCAATTATATGATCAAAAAATACATTTTTTAAATTATTTTTTCTTGGTACTAGCAAGATACGGTACCTGTAACAAAAGGTATTGTTACTCTACCGATTAAACCTAATAAAAACCATGAACTCTTTGTGTGCATCAAATCGAGTTGTATTCAATCAAATCACATAGAATCAAATCTAAATTCTTTGAATCGCATTGCTGCATCTAATCGAAAAAAAATGTGGTGCATTGCATACCCCTAGTTTTAAGTACATTGCTTATATATTTTTGCTAGTTTCAACTATTCACTGATAATGATTTAACTTGCATAATTTTTCTAATCAACATTAGTTTTCTTGCATGCTGTAATATTGTTTATTAACTTGTTCAAGATGTGAAATTCCTCCTATGAAAAATTAACCTTATTGTATCATTTGATACAAGTGTTTAATCATATGAATTGATTGGGACAAAATCTATGATTGAATTTTGATATACCATTGTTTATGTTTTCATGGTTCTTAAATGTAATTCATCCAAAAAGAGAATAAGAAAAAAATGTATATTTAAAGTCAAATAAAACCTTCTGTTACTATTTGACTCAGAGTCACTAAGCGAGTTTCGTAAGATGTATTTAGTCACGGGATTCTTAATACAAACATATGTTGATTCAGTGGCGGCAGAAAGAGTTTTGAGCAGAGGGGTCAATCTAGACAAAAGTGAGGGGGGTCTGGAGGGCTCCCCCCCAGGGATTGAACATATTTGAAAATAAACACATCCGGAAATCACATTTTACACTAACCTAGCACACACTAAGCATATAGAAGGGGCGTATTTAATGTACGTCAGCGTGGTGGCTCAACAGCTAAGGCTTCAGATTTTTGAGATCATTTTCCGAGGTTTGATTCTCCAACTGAGGCAGCGATTAGTACTTCACTCATTGATTAAAGTTCACATACAGACCGGTGCTACTGAGTGAAGTTAAATTCTATGGTAACATTTAAAAATACTACAATCAATATGAGATGTATATTATTTTATTATTTAATATCTTACCATAGACTGAATATCTATATGTTACCTAACAGAACAAATAATAGCACAACAGTCAATACCTAACTGCACTGCCAGAGCAGTACTAATGAACTGTCACAAGACAAAGAAAATGGAATTTGTAAAATGAGTCATTGATATTAGGTGGAATTATGAAAATTACACACCGGTAACCAAAATTATATAAACGAATAGATTTTAACTTACAAATTGTTTTGAGGGAATTTAAACTATGCTATATTTATGATAAATTAATGAGCCACTTCAAAATTAAAGAGTTTTGATTGTTTATGATATGATGTAAAAATTAATTTTTTTTACCTTTGCTCAAAATTATTAGCATTCAATGTTTCTTCTATGACACTGCCCCCCCCCCCCCCGGTTCTGCTGCCACTGCGTTCATTTTTAATATTAGGAATTTGAAATAATCTGTTGAATAACTGCTGACTTCAACTATTCTGATATTTGGGATTCATTATTTGTTTATGTTGATTACTTTTGTATACTATGTAACTAATTTTTGTTGTAAAATGTAAGGAGATGCCAGAGTGAATGTAGAGCCTCAACAAGCAGTAATGCACACTCTATGGGTCCGGGAGCATAACCGCATAGCTGACGAGCTAGCTGCAATCAACAGCCACTGGTCAGATGATCGTTTGTTTGAGGAGGCACGTCGGATAGTAATCGCCCAAATTCAACACATCACATACAATGAGTGGCTGCCTGCTATTCTTGGTTAGAATCACCATTATAAATATAACCTGAATACTTAGTCTTAAAGCTAAGCCTAAACATGTCAGTAAACTAGACAGAATTGTTTTCTAATTGAATATACTATCTTTATTATAACTTTGTATGTAATATTATTTTGTTTCAAAAATCTAAAAAGTATGGTTAATAAGGTGTTGAAGTCTGGGATGCTTGGTGGAGCTAAATCCAGGCTGGAGCTTTGAAAATGCCCGTGAGCTCAAGCCTGCCCCAATATTGGTTGAATTTTTCTAGAATAGATGACATTTTAAAATAGTAAAGTTTATTATTAGTAATAATTGTCTTTTAAAGTTGTAAATGTAATTAGTAGGTATTTGTTTATTTACCTTTACCAATATAATTGTGAGATGTAGTAAAAATACACTGTAATTCTGGAATCTTAAAGCACTATAACTTTTACATTAAGTACAGTTTGTCTTCTTAATACTTCCATTACATTAGTTATAAATGTATTTAGTATTTAATTATAAAAGGCCAATGGTGAAGTTCTTTAATTTTTATTATTTTTTGGAGAAAAGATATGAGCAATTTTATCGCAGGAGATAAGTTCACAAAATACAAGACATAACATAACAAAAGAACACAAACTTTCTGTGCTACTTGCACCCATCTAAAGGCTGTAGAACGACTAAGGAGAATGCAAGTTACACAAAAGATTTGTGTTTAGTCTACACAAAAGTTTGTGTAAGTTTTCTGATTGTCTATATCTTCTAACATTAATTTATGACCTGGTGCCCTATAATGTTCTTAAAATTAGTTTCTTCTCATTATTTCTTCATCTTATAACCTAAACTTATCCTGAAAATAAAAATCTTATCCAGAGAAAAAAATTTCTCACGAATATGTAAACAATTGATACCCCACTCATGTATCTTCTTTTTAAACTGAATTAGGCATTTCCGAATTATTATGCGATTTTGGAAATAGGATGGTTTGCCTCATATTTGTGTTTTTCTAAACTCAAATGAGTATGGAATTTAAGAGAGGAATGCCTTTAATGATATATTCTGCTTTAGTGTATTAAGTCAGCTTTTGTGAATCCCTCTGGTCTGAGGAAGGTGAGCGTGGTTCACCAAAATCGATCACCGTAATATTTGTGAATTTTGTACTTGTATTGTAATATATTTGTGCATTTTGTGCTTATATTGTAACAAATTTGTGTTGTGTGACGTTTACTTGTAGTGTTTGTACCAACACGTATTATGCTAATTAAAAAGCTATTTACATTTTTTGCACAAAGAAAGTATTTACTTTAAATTTAAAAAGTATACAATTTAGCTAAATGGAATATAATGCTCAAATTAGTATGCAATTGAAATTTAACTTGAGGAAATTACAAAACTTACAAGCATAGAGAAAATTAAAAAATAACCTGTCATTTTAGGTCTGGTTTATTAATAAAACTTATTCAAAAACAAATCACAACAATTGATTGAAATTACCACAACTAAATTTAAGAGGTTGATGTAATTGTAGTACGTCAAAAATAAACAGCAAAAACAAATAATAATATAATTAATGAAAACAATTATTTTTATTAACTATTGAAAAAAAAATATTTTTACTAACTATTTTAATGGAAATTAATTAAAGAAAATACTGACAGTCCATCCCCTCAAGCAGATATGGCTGTTACTCCAGATAGATTTAATAATTATTTCATTAACTCAGTTGCGCAAATTAAAAATGATATCATACAACCTAATATTAACTGCTTAAACTTAACTCAAAATTACCCTATTAAAAAGAACAATTTTAATTTTGCAAGTGTCTCGTCTGATGATGTAGTGGCAGCTATTAAAAGATTGAAAAACTCAGAAAGTAAAGACATATTTAATTTATCCAATAACATTTTCAAAAATATTCATCACACTTTTTTAATTCCTCTCACGCTATGCATAAACAAGTGCTTGGCTGAAGGTTTTTTCCCAGATGAGTTAAAGTTGTCCAGAATTTGTCCAATATTCAAAAAAGGCCCTAAAACTGAACCCGAGAGCTACAGTCCAATATCAATCATACCAGTTCTTTCTAAAGTTATTGAAATTATAGTGCTGATCAATTGGTTGCATACCTAAATAACAACAATTATTTAAATATAGAACAGTTCGGTTTTAGAGGAGGCAAGTGTACGGTCGATGCTATCGCTGCTCTAATCAAGGAAATTCTTACCACTTTCGAGGACAAAGGCTTTGCTCAGGCTACTCTGTGTGATCTGAGCAAGGCATTTGATTGCGTTGATCATGCAGGGTTGATTGGAAAACTTAATTTTTATGGAATAACTGGAATTGCCTCTAATTTTTTTCAAAACTATTTAAATAATCGTATGCAAAAAGTTTACGTTAACGGAAACTGGTCCAGCGAGTTTAATGTTCCATGGGGAGTGCCTCAAGGCTCAGTCCTTGGCCCTCTTTTATTCTTGAAATAAATTAATGATCTTCCTAATGTTTTAAAAGCAAAATCTTTCTTGTATGCTGACGACACAACTTTTCATAATATACATCCTGATTTTAACTGTTTACAAAAACTTGTTAGTGATACCTCTGAAGAAGCATCAGTTTGGTTTAGATCAAACGGCTTCTTACTAAATGAATCCGAAACCCAAAACATTCTATTTAGCTTAACACGTTCACTGCTATAGTAAAAACACTCTAACCGACCCGGGAAACTAAGTACTATAAAATTTAATTTTACTTACCATAAGATATAGACAGCCCAAAAACAGCAAAAAGAAGTTGGTTGTAGCATGGGAAAAAGTTGTTTATGACGTCATAAGTTGTGGTCTGGATACGGTCCATCAGCCCCTTGAGATGCACTTGTCACTGTCACTTTGTCAAAAAACTTCTATTTTCTAAAACTACCGGTAAATTTGTTACTGACCTATTCTATGTTTATATTATAATATTTCTATTGTTTATATTTACAGCCCGCCTAACCTCCCACAGTTCTTTTTTGCTATCTAGACTTGATTTTCATGAAATGTGTCAAAACACTTTCCTGGGCAGAGTCCGGGATTTTCAGGGCAAATAGGACAATAGTAAATTGTCCTTTTGGTCTTATTACCTGCCCGAAAACACTCCCTGCATCTCTTCCGTTTTGTACCGCCCCTAGCATCCTGGTCTTCACTTTTGGTGATACGATGCAGAGCATTTCTCGGGGGAGTCACCGTATGCGCAGCGGGTCTTTGAGGCAGTAGTGATTCAAGCATTTTTAGCCTGAACTCGTACAATGTCATTTTGTGCCTCACGGTGTGCATATTGTGCAGATGATATGCATTTATAACTAACATCTGAAGAGTGTGGACAAAGATCTTCAGGTTCCAACGTAGGGTTTTCCTGTCGCAGGGGTAATAGGATAACATTTGATCCATTCTGTCCACACCCTTCATGTGCGCGTTGTACTGCACTATTGGCAGTGGTTTTTGCTTCTCTTGACCTCTCATGTTTTGTCCCAGTATGTAATAAAAGTCCTAAAAACGTCTTCAATTCAGGTATGGTGAGGTCCTTCCATTTTGTAACTCGGGAATTCGGAGTGGTAGTAGGCCCACAAAAACGCTCAAGGGCATATTTGTTAGATTCAGTACAAACAAACTGAAGAAACTCATCATCCACTAAAAGTGAAAACCAATCAATAGGTGAGCCATCACCAGGTATGGCCACCAATAGCTTATTGTCTTTCAAAAAGTTAATTTTTTTGAGTTCAGCAGTGTTGTTACACCAAATAGGGTTCAAAACTGCATCATCATTATCACTTTCGACACTTTCGGTGTCGGAATCTTCACTTGTAATAATGTCGTCACTCAAGTCAAGGTGTTGTCAGCCATGTTTCAACAATAAAAATTACATTAAATACTACAATAATATACACTAAACACACTTATTTACATAAAGAACAAACTTATTTACATGAAGAAATCACTAAATTACATCAATTGTAAAACTCCGCTCGAAAAAACGATAGATAAAAACGGAAAACGCAAAAACATAGAACAGTTCACATTCGTATAGCGGCCGACGTAAGGTCTACCTCGCGCAAGAGCTGAGCTCACACTGACTGCATAGCAACAACAGTGTAGCGTGGTATGGGCCCGGTCCACGCGCCACCAGCGCTCGGCCGGTGGTGGATCGTATACGGTCCACCCGCACTGAACGTGTTAAGACAGAATCCCTCAAAGGAAACAAAATTTTCTGATAGTGTAAAGTTCTTAGGAATCATGATAGATAACAAGTTGACGTGGAGCACCCACATTGAATTCATTTCAAAGAGGTTATCAAGAGTAATTTATTTGTTAAGGCAAATTATGACTTGCGTCCCAGAAACCTATGTAAAATCATCATATTATGCTTTTTTCCAGTCAATCATCAGATATGGACTTGTAATTTGGGGTAACAGTTCAAAAATTAGTGATATTCTTTTACTGCAAAAGAAGGCTATTACAGTTATTTCAAAATCACAACTGCATGACCATTGTAGACCATTATTTATCAATCTTCAAATTCAAACCATTATAAATTTATACAAATTGGACTTGGTTTCTTGTATTTTAAAAAACTCTGAATGTGTAACATTTTTTAGTGACTGTCAAAATTACAATACCAGAAATAAGAACAACATCTCAATAAATCACTGTAGGCTTAGTACAACTCAACGTAGTCACGTTATCATATCTCAACAGCTGTACAACAAACTAAGACATCTAATTAATAAATATCCAACCAAATTATTCCTAACTAAATTTTTTAATTGGCTCGTTCAAAATCCATTTTACACCCTATCAGAGTTTTTGAGTCTTAGGGAAATAGTTTTTTAGTGCACATCTAAATCTGAAAGTAAAAAAGTAAATTTGTTATTATTGATTGTTATCTCTATTTTTGACATGTGTGTAACACTAATAATGACTTTGTCAATGCATTTTTTGTAAAATGGCAATAAAGATCAATTTGATTTGATATTGGTTCTTCTCTCAATTGCTGATAATAATACTGAATTAAAAAATATATAAATGATACTCATATTCATAAAAAAATATACATCCAATAAATAATAACATAAATGTTTTTAGAAATTACAGTATACATTTTATTTTAAGCTTAAGAAATAATGAACTATTTAAGGTCAGTAAATGTTAAGTCAGTGTAATTTAAAACACTAATCCTTTAAACATTAATTCAATTTAAGACTTTGTAAAAAAAAAATAATAATTAAAATAAAATTTAACTATTTTGAAATATAACTGCTAAAGACTTATTTGTTTAATTTTGATAAAATATTAATCTTAAAAATTTATTTTTCAATCCCATTCCCTAGGTTTTATATGCATTGTTTTTTCATAACAAGTCTAAATAAATAAACTCTAATATCGTATTTCATCATAAAAACCTTTTATTTATCAAAATACAAAATAAAACTAGAAGCATATTAATTTCAGAATGTTAGATGAGTTATAAACAGAATTGAATGTTTCCAAAGGCGTTTTTATCAGGCAGGAAGTGATAAGAGAAAGGGTCAAGGATAAACAAGGGTGGAGCTCAGGTGGAAAGGACAACTGAACTCTGGACTCTTTAACAAAAACTGATGGCTTTAATACACTGCCTCTGTGTATGAATTCCTATTCATTAATGTTATTTGTCTCTTCACGTGCTGATAAGGAAGTGGCCAGATCATGGGCAAATATTTTCCAACAGATATTTTGTTTATCTTGTGGCCAAATCAAGTAATAATAAAAGGAAGTGGCCTTCTATGGGCAGGTATTTTCTGATAAAAATATATTGTTTATCTTGTAACAAATATATATTGTTTATCCTGTGGCTGAATGTTTGATTGTACTGTTTATCAGCTCTTCACACCTGAAAGCTATCTTCTCATTTACTTTTTCTAGAATCAGAACCGCAGAACCAAGATTTTCCCATCAGTTCTCGGTTCCGGTTCTTTTGTCAATAACCGAGAACCGACTTTAGGGACCCATCCCTAATTGAAACATTTTTCTCTTGAAATATTCAACCAGATTTTTGGAGCAGAGGAAGTTTTGAATTTTTTAAACCTTAAGACATATTGGAGTAAAAAGAAGAAGCTTTTCAATTCATCCTTTCACTTGAATTTTTTGCTAAGCTTATTTTGGTTTTTGGGGCATGGAGCTCTCATATCCATAAATATGAAGGTATATTCATATTCAGAAAAATGATACCTTTAAAATTTGTTATGCTTAATATTAATATTTTTTTGTTTAGAGGCATATGGGGTTTCTATGTTTTGACATTTTTGAAACTAGAAGGGTTATTCAGTTTCAAGAGATAAAAGCCTTAAATGTTTTGCCCCTCTCAGTATCTTTGGAAACCTATGGTTTTTTACAGTTTTAGCCATTTTGGAGAAATAGATATCTTATATTTTGATCTCAGTATTTTTGCTTACAATATAATTTTAAACTGCATCTAGTAATTAGTTCTCTTTTTCATGTAATGATTTTGTGAAAACGTTTGTGATTGTTGAAATAAATAAATTTCTTCTAAGCATTATCAGGTTCAGTAGAAGAATACCTTTGATTTTATGCTCCTTGTAAGTGTGTAGTGCAATGGAGTTCACATAGTTTGGTTTACCAAAACCTGAAAGTATATTCGGAATTACAAGAAGAACCACTTTAAGTTGTTACCTCTTTTCAGCTTGTGAAGTCAGTATTAAATATTTTAGATAATCATAATTCGAGTTTATACCACTACTTACCCCACACGTATAAGTAGCTTCATTTGAAGAGGTATATAATAATTAAAATTAAAAGAACACATGTGGGTGTGAAACATATATTTTTATTGTTCTCATTAAAGTCTATTTGCAAATCTAAAATACCTTTAAACTAATATAATACAGTACTACCTCGTTTATCCGGACCTCATTCAACCGGATGTCCGGATTATCCGGATCGATCCGGAACGAAAAATAAAAAAAATTAATTTAGATGAAAACGTGATTTCCTGATCACTACAGTGTCGCCTTGAGGTAGTAGGGCGGGTTCTTGATGCGCTGGGAAGACAAAGTGGAGGAGCAATGACCTCCGCGCCACCATCCCCCCACTCCGGCGCGGCGTGACAGTGACCAGTGACCTTGTCTATTGTCTATGCCGGCGGGTAGTCTGTCACGTGCTAGCGACCGGAATACATCATTACCATATCGTGCTGTGCGGTGTTTAGTTTGTTTACATTTTTGATCGGATACGGTTAATAGTATAATATTCGTGTGTTAGCGTGTGTGTGTGGAAATGGCGACGAAACGGAAACGAAATGTGCTTACATTGGCCCAAAAGTTAGATGCATTGAATCGAATAGACAGGGGCGAATCTTTAAATAAACTTGCTGCAGAACTCGGCGTGGGGACATCAACTGTGTCAGATTGGAAAAAAAATCGGAAAAATATTGAAGACTTTTAAGGCTTTAAAATGATCGCTAAAGGCAGTTTAGAGGGTAGAGGAACTATAAAAAATGCGAAAAATGAATCGTTGGATGAGGCATTATTTATGTGGTTTAGTGCTCAGCGAGAATGTGGTGTTCCGATTTCTGGACCGATTTTGGCTGAAAAAGCGGCAAGCCTAAACAAAAAATTACCAAATCCTGATCCAAATTTTACAGCTAGCCAGGGATGGCTAGAGCGGTTCAAAAATCGGCATGGCATTAGACAATTATCTGGGACTGGTGAAAGCCTGTCTAGTGATCAGGCGGCAAGTGAAAAGTTTAAGGAAACATTTCAACGAATTATTTCATCTGAAAAACTTTCTCCGGACCAGATTTACAATGCGGACAAAACTGGACTGTTTTACCGTATTTTACCGAGCAAAACCTTAGCTTGTAAAACTGATGAGGCAGCCAAGGGCTACAAAAAGAGCAAGGATCGCCTAACTGCTATGGCTTGTAGCAATGCTTCTGGAAACCACAAAATTCCCCTAGTGATAATTGGCAAGGCAAAATCCTCGAGCACTCAAAAATGTAAATCGTGCATCCTTGCCTGTGGTTTACCTAAATCAAAAAAGTGCGTGGATGGACAGCTTTATTTTTAAAAAGTGGTTCTTTGAACGTTTCGTACCAGATGTGAGAAAATTTCTCAAAGAAAAAAAACTGCCAGAAAAAGCGATTTTGTTTCTTGACAATGCGCCATCTCATCCTGCTGAAGAAGATCTCATCAGTGGGGATATTAAAGTTAAATTTCTCCCCCCAAATGTGACTCCAATTTTGCAACCTATGGATCAGGGCGTGTTGGAAAGTATCAAGCGTGTTTATCGCAGGGAACTTTTAGGCAAATTAATTGAAGAAGAAGGCGAACAAAGTGTGATTGATTTGTTAAAATCTGTAAATGTCAAAGACGTGATTTACATGATTGCAGACGCTTGGGATCATGTTACAAAAAGTGCTCTACAAAAGTCTTGGAAAAAATTGTGGCCAAACATATGCAACATAATTGAAGAAATGAACCCTACCACTCCAAAAATAAGTGAATCAAATGAAACCACTGTCACTGCAGAGCAATTGTTAGGAATGTTTGCAAGAATTGACGGTTGTTCCGATGTTGATATCAACGACGTCAATGATTGGTTGTCTGACAACAACGAAGGAGGTTATGGAGTCATGACAGATGAAGAGATAATAGTAGCGTGTACATCTACGCAGGGAGCAGACGACAGCGAGAGCGAGGAAGAGGTAGACAGCGCACGGCCGGAGATGACGCACGCGGACGCGACGACACAGCTGGACAACATCATGGCGTACTTGGAGCAACAGCAGGACACAACGCCAGCTGAACTAATGATGGTGAAACGTTTACGTGATCGTGCCGCATTGAAACGTCACACAAAATTAAAGCAGAGGAAGATAAATGACTTTTTTGTAAATAACAACTAAACCCTGTGTAAATTAAAAGCGTGTGTAAATAGTCAGGTGTGTAAATAAAATGTTTTTCGTGATTTACAGTATTGTGTAAATTGAATGAGTGTAAATATTGTGTTTTTTCATGACCAAAAGGAAATTAATATATGGTAAGTTATCATTTTACATTTTGTTTTATTTATCTTTCTATAAGTCCGGATTATCCGGATTTTCGACTAACCGGATCACTTCCAGTCCCAATTAGTCCGGATAAACGAGGTTGTACTGTACATTGTATATTATGTAAAATTAGAATATTTACTAGGGCCACCGAAATCTGAATAAAAGGGGGTATATTTGACTGAGCTCGGATGTCCGTCAGCTCGTAATCCTCTAGCTAACATCTGCCCTATGTAACAAAAATAATAAAACAACCCTGATTAGAAAATTTATCTTTTAAAATCTTTACCTGAAATAAAAAAAAAAATGTATTTATTAAAAGACCCTTGCGGATTACAAACATTGCTATAGAAAAGTGAAGTAGCTCTCTACCCTCACAAACGCTCGCCTCAAGTCGTGGCGAAGAACTGCCCAGAGACAGGCCGGTTTCTAGCATTGTCCATCCCCGCTTTCTACATTACATAACGATGTTTGCAAGAGCCGACAAGTTAGAAATAATCAGGTTTCGTAGTGTCTTTCTACGTCGAAGGAGGGCCAAGTTACATAAAAGAGAACTGACGCTTATATCTAAGAAATGAAATTAACCGAAACGGTACAAGTTGGTCTTCAAAACTATTTCTGTGTTTGAAGAAGAGAAAAGAAAAAGCTTGTGTTTGAGCAGTGCTACATAACACTACTACGATTATAGTTAGGAAAAAGCTAAATAAATATTTGTCATTAGTTTGACAAAATCTGTATTTCATAGTGATACTTTTCTTTTTTTTATTGTATTGTTATGCTCTTCCACTTCATTTTCTGAATTTTAGAAGGGTTATTGTGAAACAGGAATCAAATACATGCGAGGGGAACCTCTGTTACAACTCAAGTCCACGGACTACAGTAACTTATACAGAGAGGATGTGGACCCTGCAGTGAGCAACAGCTTTGCCTCTGCAGCCATGAGGTCTATTGGCTCCATGATTGAGGACCAAATCAGGTTAGAGATTGAAGGAATCCTAGTTTTGCTAATGAACTGATTTAGAAATAAATGAAGTTTGGTATGAATACTCCAATACAGGTTTTACCAATTTTACAGTGATTTAAATCAAATAAAAATCCTCTAGCTTCACAATATGTTGGAATTTCATGTATCATTTTGTATGAGTAGGCTCTATGATGAGGACCGCAAATCCAAGTTGGAACCTCTGTCCATACACTGGTTCCACAGCAAGAAGACAATGCACTCAGACGAGCAGCTCGATGCTTTGGTCAGGGGCCTGGCTACCCAGAGTGCTCAGAAGATGGACCTCCACTACTCCCATTGGGTATTTCTCTTTCCCTTTATTTTCTAATAAAAACTGTATCATATATAAATATGAAGCATAACATTTCTTAACACGTTCACCACAATGCCTTGTTAGTAATAAAAAATATTTCTTCACAAAACTACGATGTGCGCCACCGATGGTACGTGGCGAACTTTTTAATGCCCCGGCATGAGCCACCGGCGGTGCACACTTCAATGGCAACAATACTTGTTCTAAACTGCATTCGAGTTTTATTTGAGTGCTGTATATTATAAACATGTCTTATACTAAATATGGACCATATATGTCCACTGATGGCACATGTTTAAGTGAATTATTACCAGGATTTGTATAATGTAAAAACTACATTTTAGTTAAAACAAGAATTTTATTTTATAATAAGTAAGCCACAGTATATAACTTTGTCATACTGAATAGTTTGTCTGATAAAATAACAAAATTTAATTAATTGTGTTAAAATCAAGGCTTATTGTAGGATTCCCATTACAAACATTGAAAAAAAAGTTTTCAGGCACACTCGATTTTTATTATTATCAACTAACAAAGTCATGTATAACGATTATATCAAAAGTATATTGCACAAACATTTGTGAAAATTTGAATTTTTGATCTTGAAAACATAGTAGTTTTTTAGCACAGTACACTAGATAAAACTACACTTATGTCTAGTACTTACATATCGTTCAAAGGTTTGTAGCGTGTACCACCGGTGGCGCACATCGTGGTGAACGTGTTAAGGTATATTCTCATTACCAAATCACTTATTATATATATATATATATATATATAACTTTTTTGCTAAAAATTATCTTGGACACACATACTCTAACAATAAAATGTAGTGTCTAAGGATTTAACTTTATATTTTAAATTTGGGAAACTTGCTGATTTTTGTTTCATATTTGTTTATCTGTAAAATACTGAAGTAATTTAAGAAGAAAACAAATTTTGTTCGTAGGAAATAGCTTTTACTTCGTATTTGAATTTTCGATCCAAACACACTCTTGTGGATTTAACTTAGGATGTTTTTTACTGTATTGACGTACCTTTGTGTTTTATGAAATATCTTGTGGCATATTAAAAATATTTATTTCAATGTATACAAAATTGTAAACATAAAATTTTTTATTTATTTCTCAAATCAGAATGTATTTAAGAATATTATCTGAAGTCGTTCAAAGTCACAGTTATTTGATTTTGAACGATGAAAAAAATAACTATGTCAAGATTGATGAAGAGTGTAAATCATAAAACCTCTTTTGTATGAACTTTATATAAATCCATAAAATTTAATTGTAGAGGATTTTTCTATGCTTACATTTCTTGTTTTTTTCAGTTCACTCATGATGCGTACAGAAAAATATGTTTTGTTCGAATTTGATTGTATTAATGTGCTATGTTTTAACATACATTTTCTTTAGTTTAATAACGCAAATAAATGGTGTGAGCAAGTTGCATTGATTTTTGCCTTGTTGGGCCAAAAACACAGTTCACTACAATTTGTATGAATTTAGTGCCATGACTGTACACATTTTCTATTAAAATTGGTTCTATTTAATGTAAAATGATTTGGAATATCAATACATAGTTCATTTCTAAAATCTATTTATTTTCAGTTAAGTTTTTAGTTTGCAAAAGCTACTAATTTGTTGCCAAAATTGTATGAAAAAAAAAGGTTAATACAAAACCTATAAAGAATTAAAAGGTTATTTTTTTTACATTTACTTGGTATTTTTATAATAACCTGTCTTCAGTTAAATTATCAAGTTTTAACTAACCCATCGGTGAATTAATAAAAAAAAGGATAAGTAAGTCAATACTAGTGCTGTAACCGGTGCTGTTGACACTACTGCCCATCTTTCCTCATGTTAACGAGCCTAAAATTGAGTAAACCTTTACAAATAAGTTAGTTAATGAATACAATCTAGGCAATAAATTGATAATTGAACAATCTGCACATAAAAGGTCTATTAAACAATTTTTTCTAGTTATCAAACAAATTTCTTATTGCTGGATGATGTTTGTAGATGCAGCACAACCTGTTTTCAATGGCGAATGTGACGGAGCCACTGGGCCTAGACAGACTGAGTCTTGACATCCAGCGAGGCCGAGACCATGGTTTGCCATCGTATAATTCTTTCCGCAAAGCATGTGGTCTCAGCTCTGCCCAAAACTTTTCTGATCTAAGTGATACCATCCCACAACTGGTTAGTAACATAAAATTATTTCTGACTGTAATAAAGTATATGAATTAATTAAGTGTATTTGTGAATATCCAGATCAATTTGGAAGAAAACCGATCTGAATAACATTGATTTTGTATATGCCGGATTTTAAGGTTAAGCGGTCTGTGTAATAATAATAAATTTATATTTTGTTTTCACAGGTATAGTTATACAAATAAAATAATTTTTTTAAAGATATCAAATTAATTACAATAAATAGGCATATTTTAGGAAAGATAAAACCTAAATAATTGAAGAAACACAATTATAACTTAAGTGTCTAAATATAGCATTCTCCAAATTATATAACACATTCTGGGTGAATTCAAAAAAATATAAAACCAGATATAACTTATTAAACATAAGATTTATCTTTATTTAAACAAATATATTTAAAAACCAAAACAAACAAAAGAAAACATATACATTGAAACCTGTGAAAAACAACTGCAACCCCAACAGACCAAGGGCCCAATTATCGGGCTGCATGAAAAAAAAATATTAGTGACTAAAACCTCCACGCCTTTACAAAAAATAACTTTACTTAATTTTTTTAATTAAAGGATTATTAAATCTTTACTCTCTAAACAATGCTTCTTTGAATACTTTAATTTAAGAAAACAATCCAAGAAATGAATTTAAATATTTCAATTAATTTAGGTTTTCTAATTATCCCATCAACCCTTCAACGTATCAAGTCTTTACATTTTGCTCTGAAGACTGCCTGTGACATCTACACCACCAGCTGTGGAATTAAATAAAGTGATTGTAAAAATTATAAAGGAGTTAGAGTAGGCCGCAGTATGAGCCCCACAAGGGTATAACAGATAGCCAGCGCACCTACCATAAGTAGGCACACACCAGTTTATCTTACTCAAGGTCATTATGTCATCCACAATACCTCTCATAACACCATGCAGATAAAATCTGCGCTAATTTTTGTTTCTTAGACCTCTCAAAATTAAATAAATTAACATTTCTTCATATCTAATATGCTAAATTGGATAGTTTAACTGACTAAAATACTTTAAATACAACAATCGCAAAAATTTCCTCTGAATTCTCTGAATCATTTCACAATATAGTTGAGTTGGTGGGGACCAAACTATAGATGCAAACTCCAATCTGGAGTGAACTAAAGATTTGAATACAATTTTAAGTGTTTCAATGTCCCTCAATTCTTTTCAAATACTTGAAATAAAACCTAATGAACTGTAAACTTTCTTCACCACACTTAACATATGGTTTGAAAAACTCAAATCATCTGTTATAAGAACCCCCAGATCATTAAACTGGTTCACTCTACGTAAGACACAATTATTTAATTTACAAGGAAATAAATATGGCATTTTATTTCTATGTATTGACATAACACAACATTTATCAATATTTAAAGTTGAACGACTGTATCGACACCATTGTGTAATAGCATCTAAGTTCTGCTGAATGTCATTATGGTCACACACGACTAATAATTTTAGAAATGTTTAGGTCATCAGCTTACATTAAAGCATTTGATGTAATATTTTGAACTAAATAATTTATAAATAAAATGAAAAATAAAGGGTCCAAATTTTTGCCTTGAGGGACTCTAGACCCAGCTGAAAATGAATCAGACTTATAACCCCGATAAGACACATACTGCCGCCAGTCCTCCAAGTATGAACAGAAAAAAATTAATAAACTAATTGAAATACAAGATTTTCCACGTACTCAAGGAGAAGATTTGTATGCCGTTCTTCGGAATATAGCAGATGTTATTGACGTGCCTTTTAAGATAGAAGATGTTTCTATGGTACACCGACTTCGTCTCTTCTCTAAGAAGCATGCCCACCCGCCTGTTATTGTACAGTTGCTGTCTCGTAGTACCAAGGAGGCATGGATGACAGCGTCAAGTAAGAAGAAAGGGATCAACGTGGTTGAGGTATCTAACTCCCTTCAAGATAGCAAAATATTCATTAACGATCACTTGACACCTCTCAATAAAGCTCTGCTTGGCCGAGCCAGATGACTCCAGAGGCAGAAGAAACTTTTTTACTTCAATGGCAAGGTTCTGATTAAGCCAAAAGAAGGAGACGCTGCTTCGAGAGTGTTGGCGTTGGAGTACCTTGACTGTTTCGATAGCTCACTTTAAGTACATTATGTGAGTTATGAGTTTAATTTCTTTAATTAATTAGTTTTTATAAAACAAGTATTTAATAATTAATAGATTTATTTACCAATTAATTGTTATTAATCAACTGGTGCATTTTCTTCATGTGCCAAGAAGTATCAGGGAGTTTCAAATGATATAATTTTGTATTTATCTTAAATTTAAAGAAGTGTTTTTCAGTTGAGTATTTTTCTTATGTTAAATTCACACTGTCAGTTATTTTATTTATCAATTATATTATGTGTTTTTTATTAATTTGTACCACCTGAAAATGTGTTCAAAAATCAGGTAACATTAAATAAATGAAAATAATTTATTTAATTTCTGGCAATGGGGGAACCTAGAATGCTAAACCACTTAATATGGATGAAAATATCCCTCAATTGTGTTTTATTTTTAACCTTTAATTTTATATATCTTTTCTCGATCAACAGTGAAGTTTAGTAAAGTAGTATTAAATAGCTCTGCTTATTGACTATATATTTTTATTTGTAGATTTAAAATTCACTGTTTTTCATGTTTTGAATTAACATCTGCAATACAATTGACAACTCTATCTGTATAGTACTTTTAATTTAAATGTGCTTATCATATTCTAACAAATAGTTTTATAAAGTATTCAGAAATTTCTTGTTATTAATTTTTGTTTTTATAATTTTTTTTAATTTTTATTGTCATTTTTTTCTCTCAAGGGGAAGTACAGTTATTCCATTGAAGTGAGTCACAGATAAATTATTCCAATCTTTTATTATATTATCTTGTGTGTATTTAAATTATAGCCAACATTGTCTTAAAACGTTCTTGTTTATTATTTGAATATGAACACATTTTCAATGTTTAATATGTTTTTTTACATAGCAGCTTAGACAAGTGTTAGTTTTTACCTGTACTTGTATTAGTATTT
Organism: Stictocephala bisonia; assembly: GCA_035578905.1. NCBI lineage: Eukaryota > Metazoa > Arthropoda > Insecta > Hemiptera > Membracidae > Stictocephala > Stictocephala bisonia. The sequence continues at coordinate 73,721 of JAQJVL010000968.1, read as the reverse complement.
AGTAATTTACATTATTCCTTTCAGCATATATACTTTGATGTGTTTGTGTTGAACAGGTATGTGGGTAATCTATTACTTTTATTTTTACATCATTATTAAACTTTAATTTGTATCATTTTTAATGCAACAAATATGTATTAATGCTGATTTCAGTTGAGTAATTATTCTAAATTAATATTCATATCATTCACTTTATACAGATCTGTTTTACATAGCTGTTATAAGTTTGTGATTAGGAGTTAAACTTTGTCATTTCAATGCTGTGCACATAAACTAGTATAGTAGAGCTCAATTATATTAAAGTGTTATACTCAAATGACGTCAAAAAGTGTTTTAGTCAATTGTTTCTGTATTTTAAGTCCATAACTTTGACCTTTGAGAAATGTTCAACCCTTATTTCTTAGTTTAATAAAGTTGTAATTTTATTTTTAGATTTATTTAGTATTTAATAAGCATGATATGGTGTATTATAGAGGAGTAGGCATAGTGTTTTCTTCTGGCATATTGTATTTTACATACTTTACTCATAGTAATGGGCAGGTAGGTTGCGACTATGGTGATGGATCCATTAGAAAATTATGGTAATGATGGCAATTCTTTAATTAATAGTTTTTCAGAAATAAGTAGCGTTTCTCAGTTCCAGTTTTTTTCAAAATTAAATGTATGCCATCCCCCTCTCTAATAATATTGTTATTGTGGTTGAACTTAAAACCATTCAATAACAATATTAAAATGGTACACTTAAATATTAGGAGCTATTCAAAACACATAGATGAATTCTTAATTTACTTAAATTTATTGACAGTTGAGTTGGATGTAATTGTACTTTCGGAATGTTGATTAGGGGGAGGGGTGGTGGTAACGGATTTAGAAGGTTACAACCTTATCATGTCTGATAAGCAAAAGAACAAATGTGACAGAATTGTAAATTACGTGAACAAACTACTTATAGCGACTACCACACAGATTGCACTGGGGGACGTATATGGTATTAATTTATAATTGTCTTACTGCCACAGGGAGTTTGACTTATTAGCACTTTACAGAACGTTCGAATGTAACACTGATATGTTCCTGAATGCTTTAGAAATGTATTATCATAATATTAGAAAGAATAAAATGTGTATTTTTCTAGGGGACTTAAACTTTGATTTACTAAATACTGGTATATGGACAGAGAGATATCTGAACATATTGCAGGGAGCGGGACTGACTCAGTGTATTGACAAACCAACTAGAGTGACTGCACACGGCTCTTCTTGCTTGGGCCACATATTTGTGAGGTATACTGATATGAGTTGTGTTCACACAGCTGTGATTCAGACGAGCCTCACTGACCTAGTGCACTTGCACTGCACACTGCACTTGCAATAACAATTGACACTGGAATTAAACTTTTAAATAATCTACCAAGACATATTCAAAAAGAAAAGTATCTAAATATATTTAATAAAAAGTTAAAATCATTAATAATTGACTGGTAATTGTACTCGGTTCAGGAGTTCTTCACTAGATACTTATAAGTTAAACTGCTAATCTATTGTCTGTGTATATAGAGGGTGAAATAGAAATGCATAATACGTTTTAGAATAGTTTAGGCTAAGAACAGTGACAAATTCTTGTTGGATGTATTGACGTTATTCATGTACTATATGTAATTTGTGTATGAATAAAGAATTATTGACTATTGACTATTAACACTCACACACTGACCGACATACTTAGGGACAGGGAGACTCAGGTTATTGACTATACTTCAGCTCTCTGAAAATTAACACGTTTGCTGCTTTACGAGTCACTGGTGACTCGTTCTGCTAATTTATTAAATGTTAATGAATTAGATGACATTTTAACATCAGTGTGATTGTAACAGTTCCAGTTAGAAATAACATAGAAGTAAAATAACTATACTCTCATGTATGTATTTTCACACAAGGAATCCAAAAAAGATAACACGGAAAAACGGGTCACAAATGACTCGTGACGCACGTGGAAATAGTTTTATTGTCTGTATGCTGGACAAGTTACAGGTGCCACGTGCATCTGCCACCATTTTCACCCACTACTGGCAAGCCTCTTTGTCCTCCAGGCATCATTAGAATGGAGACTGTTGTTGAGGATGAACGCTGTTTGCATTTATACTTTGTTTGTGATAAATCGTCTTCTTCAAAAACGATCTAATCATAATGTAGGTATGTTGTATTCATAACTATGTAACCATATTAGATAAGTTTTGTAATTATTTATTAGTATATTGTCTATTTACAAAGAATAACTCCTTAGGTATATTTTTTTTTAATATCAAGCTAATAGTTTCATGCTCAATGTTCTAAATTACTACAAATGTAAATATAGCTCTTCAGAGAAGTCTGGCTGTTCAATAGGTAATTTTCAATTGAATAGGGTTAAATCTACCAACGAAAATGCAATGTTCTATTTACCATAACAAATGCATAAAATTACGGATTTTAGTTTGGTTAGGTTACCTATGGTAGGCAAGGTTATGTTTGGTTAGATTATGTTTTATAAAAAAGTTCATAATGTAACATAAACTAACCTATTATAAAATATCATAACCTAACCTAACCTTGGACCAACAGATCATTAGGTTGTATCACCCACAGTCAACATCATTGACAGTCATCAATTATACACACAGTAGCGAAGCTTTGCTTGAAAAGTTGCTGCCAAATGACACTAACGATCATAGTTGCCAGTAACCAGAACTAGAATAAAATGTTATGCTATCTAATGGGAGAGGTTGTGTAGTTCTGGTTTCTGACCGGTACTATCACTATCGTAGATGTGGTTGCAACTAAACACACCAGCAAGCTTCGCTATTAACATAACGCATAATATAACATCTTTCAACAAAATCTGGGTATTTTTTTCAGTCAAACTGATGGCCAATGACACTCATGATGGACACAACTCTTCAACTGGAGAAGCCTCCTCAAAAAAAATGCAGACCTACAAGGGCGTGTGCGGCAAATCAACAGCACTTAGAAGCTATTTTTCAAGATGCGATAGACTGGACTTAATCACCGTCTAACCTCTTGGACTTTGGCAGTGATGATACAGATGCAGACTCTGACTTCGTCCTATCCGGTGATGAACAGCAGCCTCAAGAAAGGAACAATTCAACAGAGGAAGAATCTGTGTTCCCGCTGCAATTTGCTCTTGGCAAGGCATTGATACAAATAAGTCTGCACCTTTTCCACACTACCAATCTGTTCCAGAGATAAACATATGACCTAATATCAGCACTCCTATTTTATGAAATTTATGACAGAAAATGCTTGGGATACAATGGCCCAACAAACAAATAAATTTGCTGAACAGTGTTTAGAACAAAACATCTTCAAACAATAGTCTAGAACTTTGAAATGGACCCCAATAGATTCAGTAGAAACAAAAAAAATTGTAGGTGTATTGATATGTATGGATTTGAGTCCTGTTCCAAATATAAACTTATTTTGGTCCAAAAATCCTCATTTTCAGATTTTCTTTATATAAAAAAGGACAGATTTTTATTATTTAAAAAATTCTGGCTCTTTTCTGACAACTCTGTAACTATCAATGAAGGGGACAGGCTACAAAAGATGAGAGATATTCTTAACCACCTTAACAGCGTATTTTTTGCAGGTCTCATACCTTGTAAGAATTTAGTTGTAGATGAGAGTATGATTCCTTGGCGAGGACACTTAAGTTTTAGGCAGTATCTACTTATAAAAACTATAAGTACGGGGTATTGTGCAAAATACAAAATAAAAACTATAAGTATTGTGCAAAATATGTACAGTTGAGGGGTATACTCTTAAAATAGTTTTTTATTCTGGCAAATCATGCAATTGTATCAAAACTTATTTATGGCTACACAAATGAAGGTAAAATCCTTAATTGTGATAACTTCTACTCAAGTATACCACTAGTAGAATCCTTGTTGAAAGAAAATACTTATCGTTATGGTATGATGAAAATTGACCGCACAGGTATTCCGTCTGTGCAGAATTTAAAGGTAAATTAAATAAAAGGGGAGTGTGTTGGAAGATAATGACAACATGGCACAAAAACTATACGTTAGTTGGACAAACGCAGCATACTTTTGTTATCAACACTACCTGAGCATGACAGTTAACTTACTGATTCTGGCAAAAAGTTCAGGAATGGGGAAGCTATTATGAAACCACAGGCTGTAATTGATTCCAATCAAGCAAAGAAGGGGGTAAATTACAGCGACCAAATGGTATTATATCATTCAAGTATTAGAAAAACTTTGAAATGGTATCGCAAGGTAGCACTTGAGCTAATATCAGGTTCAGTCATGGTAAATGCCTAGATTATTCACATTATGAATAATAGGACTGGACTTTCAATTACAATTACAATTTCAGGAAATGGTAGCCACGAGTTTAGTTGGTTTGGATCCAAAGCAGATTGATACTCAAGAACCAAATAAGCAAAAAAGATGGACTCACACTCCGGTTAAGATAGAAGGCCAGGCTGTTCGAAGAAGATGCACAGTGTGCTATCAAGAAAACAGGGCAGCAAACCTGACAGCTAAAGAGTGTGACAAAATTACCAAACAAGTAGTGACAGTTTGTGAAGAGTGCCCCAATAATCCATTTATATGCCTAAAATGTTTCAACAAAATACATAAGGACAACAAATATCATCAACTTATGTGAGTGAAACTACGATTTCTCTAATTCTGTTTTATGAGTAACTTCTCAAATTTGGTACTTAACATTTTTTATGTATTTTAGGTATGTAAAATGTTTTGTTTTCCATTATATATCCATTTGTTATTGTTTTCATATAAATATAGTCCCAATTTTTCACCCAAATTTAAAATTATGTATAGATGTGGAACGAGCCACCTGTGAGTCGTCCTGAGGTATCGAGTGATAGAGTACATTATTGTGGTGCTATTGGTACCATTAGTGTGAATATTATTTTTGCTACTGCTGTTTCTAGTATCAATGATTGTTGTAGGACTAACAAGTCACGGGTGAATCGTGCCGCACAAAATGAAAGTGCTACACGACCCACTGGTGACTCATGAGGCATATTGTGAGCAGAAATAAAATAATTAAACGCAGCAAACATACTAAAGGATTCCTCATTTTGGTTGACGACTCTGAATTTAGTACGTTCCACTTAAAACATGACTGACAATACAGGGTGATGGTTATCAACCATAACTAAT
>JAQJVL010000968.1:0-68412 GCA_035578905.1 Stictocephala bisonia | reverse complement strand
TAAGTGTCTAAATATAGCATTCTCCAAATTATATAACACATTCTGGGTGAATTCAAAAAAATATAAAACCAGATATAACTTATTAAACATAAGATTTATCTTTATTTAAACAAATATATTTAAAAACCAAAACAAACAAAAGAAAACATATACATTGAAACCTGTGAAAAACAACTGCAACCCCAACAGACCAAGGGCCCAATTATCGGGCTGCATGAAAAAAAAATATTAGTGACTAAAACCTCCACGCCTTTACAAAAAATAACTTTACTTAATTTTTTTAATTAAAGGATTATTAAATCTTTACTCTCTAAACAATGCTTCTTTGAATACTTTAATTTAAGAAAACAATCCAAGAAATGAATTTAAATATTTCAATTAATTTAGGTTTTCTAATTATCCCATCAACCCTTCAACGTATCAAGTCTTTACATTTTGCTCTGAAGACTGCCTGTGACATCTACACCACCAGCTGTGGAATTAAATAAAGTGATTGTAAAAATTATAAAGGAGTTAGAGTAGGCCGCAGTATGAGCCCCACAAGGGTATAACAGATAGCCAGCGCACCTACCATAAGTAGGCACACACCAGTTTATCTTACTCAAGGTCATTATGTCATCCACAATACCTCTCATAACACCATGCAGATAAAATCTGCGCTAATTTTTGTTTCTTAGACCTCTCAAAATTAAATAAATTAACATTTCTTCATATCTAATATGCTAAATTGGATAGTTTAACTGACTAAAATACTTTAAATACAACAATCGCAAAAATTTCCTCTGAATTCTCTGAATCATTTCACAATATAGTTGAGTTGATGAGGACCAAACTATAGATGCAAACTCCAATCTGAGTGAACTAAAGATTTGAATACAATTTTAAGTGTTTCAATGTCCCTCAATTCTTTTCAAATACTTGAAATAAAACCTAATGAACTGTAAACTTTCTTCACCACACTTAACATATGGTTTGAAAAACTCAAATCATCTGTTATAAGAACCCCCAGATCATTAAACTGGTTCACTCTACGTAAGACACAATTATTTAATTTACAAGGAAATAAATATGGCATTTTATTTCTATGTATTGACATAACACAACATTTATCAATATTTAAAGTTGAACGACTGTATCGACACCATTGTGTAATAGCATCTAAGTTCTGCTGAATGTCATTATGGTCACACACGACTAATAATTTTAGAAATGTTTAGGTCATCAGCTTACATTAAAGCATTTGATGTAATATTTTGAACTAAATAATTTATAAATAAAATGAAAAATAAAGGGTCCAAATTTTTGCCTTGAGGGACTCTAGACCCAGCTGAAAATGAATCAGACTTATAACCCCGATAAGACACATACTGCCGCCAGTCCTCCAAGTATGAACAGAAAAAAATTAATAAACTAATTGAAATACAAGATTTTCCACGTACTCAAGGAGAAGATTTGTATGCCGTTCTTCGGAATATAGCTGATGTTATTGACGTGCCTTTTAAGATAGAAGATGTTTCTATGGTACACCGACTTTGTCTCTTCTCTAAGAAGCATGCCCACCCGCCTGTTATTGTACAGTTGCTGTCTCGTAGTACCAAGGAGGCATGGATGACAGCGTCAAGTAAGAAGAAAGGGATCAACGTGGTTGAGGTATCTAACTCCCTTCAAGATAGCAAAATATTCATTAACGATCACTTGACACCTCTCAATAAAGCTCTGCTTGGCCGAGCCAGATGACTCCAGAGGCAGAAGAAACTTTTTTACTTCAATGGCAAGGTTCTGATTAAGCCAAAAGAAGGAGACGCTGCTTCGAGAGTGTTGGCGTTGGAGTACCTTGACTGTTTCGATAGCTCACTTTAAGTACATTATGTGAGTTATGAGTTTAATTTCTTTAATTAATTAGTTTTTATAAAACAAGTATTTAATAATTAATAGATTTATTTACCAATTAATTGTTATTAATCAACTGGTGCATTTTCTTCATGTGCCAAGAAGTATCAGGGAGTTTCAAATGATATAATTTTGTATTTATCTTAAATTTAAAGAAGTGTTTTTCAGTTGAGTATTTTTCTTATGTTAAATTCACACTGTCAGTTATTTTATTTATCAATTATATTATGTGTTTTTTATTAATTTGTACCACCTGAAAATGTGTTCAAAAATCAGGTAACATTAAATAAATGAAAATAATTTATTTAATTTCTGGCAATGGGGGAACCTAGAATGCTAAACCACTTAATATGGATGAAAATATCCCTCAATTGTGTTTTATTTTTAACCTTTAATTTTATATATCTTTTCTCGATCAACAGTGAAGTTTAGTAAAGTAGTATTAAATAGCTCTGCTTATTGACTATATATTTTTATTTGTAGATTTAAAATTCACTGTTTTTCATGTTTTGAATTAACATCTGCAATACAATTGACAACTCTATCTGTATAGTACTTTTAATTTAAATGTGCTTATCATATTCTAACAAATAGTTTTATAAAGTATTCAGAAATTTCTTGTTATTAATTTTTGTTTTTATAATTTTTTTTAATTTTTATTGTCATTTTTTTCTCTCAAGGGGAAGTACAGTTATTCCATTGAAGTGAGTCACAGATAAATTATTCCAATCTTTTATTATATTATCTTGTGTGTATTTAAATTATAGCCAACATTGTCTTAAAACGTTCTTGTTTATTATTTGAATATGAACACATTTTCAATGTTTAATATGTTTTTTTACATAGCAGCTTAGACAAGTGTTAGTTTTTACCTGTACTTGTATTAGTATTTAGTAATTTACATTATTCCTTTCAGCATATATACTTTGATGTGTTTGTGTTGAACAGGTATGTGGGTAATCTATTACTTTTATTTTTACATCATTATTAAACTTTAATTTGTATCATTTTTAATGCAACAAATATGTATTAATGCTGATTTCAGTTCAGTAATTATTCTAAATTAATATTCATATCATTCACTTTATACAGATCTGTTTTACATAGCTGTTATAAGTTTGTGATTAGGAGTTAAACTTTGTCATTTCAATGCTGTGCACATAAACTAGTATAGTAGAGCTCAATTATATTAAAGTGTTATACTCAAATGACGTCAAAAAGTGTTTTAGTCAATTGTTTCTGTATTTTAAGTCCATAACTTTGACCTTTGAGAAATGTTCAACCCTTATTTCTTAGTTTAATAAAGTTGTAATTTTATTTTTAGATTTATTTAGTATTTAATAAGCATGATATGGTGTATTATAGAGGAGTAGGCATAGTGTTTTCTTCTGGCATATTGTATTTTACATACTTTACTCATAGTAATGGGCAGGTAGGTTGCGACTATGGTGATGGATCCATTAGAAAATTATGGTAATGATGGCAATTCTTTAATTAATAGTTTTTCAGAAATAAGTAGCGTTTCTCAGTTCCAGTTTTTTTCAAAATTAAATGTATGCCATCCCCCTCTCTAATAATATTGTTATTGTGGTTGAACTTAAAACCATTCAATAACAATATTAAAATGGTACACTTAAATATTAGGAGCTATTCAAAACACATAGATGAATTCTTAATTTACTTAAATTTATTGACAGTTGAGTTGGATGTAATTGTACTTTCGGAATGTTGATTAGGGGGAGGGGTGGTGGTAACGGATTTAGAAGGTTACAACCTTATCATGTCTGATAAGCAAAAGAACAAATGTGACAGAATTGTAAATTACGTGAACAAACTACTTATAGCGACTACCACACAGATTGCACTGGGGGACGTATATGGTATTAATTTATAATTGTCTTACTGCCACAGGGAGTTTGACTTATTAGCACTTTACAGAACGTTCGAATGTAACACTGATATGTTCCTGAATGCTTTAGAAATGTATTATCATAATATTAGAAAGAATAAAATGTGTATTTTTCTAGGGGACTTAAACTTTGATTTACTAAATACTGGTATATGGACAGAGAGATATCTGAACATATTGCAGGGAGCGGGACTGACTCAGTGTATTGACAAACCAACTAGAGTGACTGCACACGGCTCTTCTTGCTTGGGCCACATATTTGTGAGGTATACTGATATGAGTTGTGTTCACACAGCTGTGATTCAGACGAGCCTCACTGACCTAGTGCACTTGCACTGCACACTGCACTTGCAATAACAATTGACACTGGAATTAAACTTTTAAATAATCTACCAAGACATATTCAAAAAGAAAAGTATCTAAATATATTTAATAAAAAGTTAAAATCATTAATAATTGACTGGTAATTGTACTCGGTTCAGGAGTTCTTCACTAGATACTTATAAGTTAAACTGCTAATCTATTGTCTGTGTATATAGAGGGTGAAATAGAAACGCATAATACGTTTTAGAATAGTTTAGGCTAAGAACAGTGACAAATTCTTGTTGGATGTATTGACGTTATTCATGTACTATATGTAATTTGTGTATGAATAAAGAATTATTGACTATTGACTATTAACACTCACACACTGACCGACATACTTAGGGACAGGGAGACTCAGGTTATTGACTATACTTCAGCTCTCTGAAAATTAACACGTTTGCTGCTTTACGAGTCACTGGTGACTCGTTCTGCTAATTTATTAAATGTTAATGAATTAGATGACATTTTAACATCAGTGTGATTGTAACAGTTCCAGTTAGAAATAACATAGAAGTAAAATAACTATACTCTCATGTATGTATTTTCACACAAGGAATCCAAAAAAGATAACACGGAAAAACGGGTCACAAATGACTCGTGACGCACGTGGAAATAGTTTTATTGTCTGTATGCTGGACAAGTTACAGGTGCCACGTGCATCTGCCACCATTTTCACCCACTACTGGCAAGCCTCTTTGTCCTCCAGGCATCATTAGAATGGAGACTGTTGTTGAGGATGAACGCTGTTTGCATTTATACTTTGTTTGTGATAAATCGTCTTCTTCAAAAACGATCTAATCATAATGTAGGTATGTTGTATTCATAACTATGTAACCATATTAGATAAGTTTTGTAATTATTTATTAGTATATTGTCTATTTACAAAGAATAACTCCTTAGGTATAATTTTTTTTAATATCAAGCTAATAGTTTCATGCTCAATGTTCTAAATTACTACAAATGTAAATATAGCTCTTCAGAGAAGTCTGGCTGTTCAATAGGTAATTTTCAATTGAATAGGGTTAAATCTACCAACGAAAATGCAATGTTCTATTTACCATAACAAATGCATAAAATTACGGATTTTAGTTTGGTTAGGTTACCTATGGTAGGCAAGGTTATGTTTGGTTAGATTATGTTTTATAAAAAAGTTCATAATGTAACATAAACTAACCTATTATAAAATATCATAACCTAACCTAACCTTGGACCAACAGATCATTAGGTTGTATCACCCACAGTCAACATCATTGACAGTCATCAATTATACACACAGTAGCGAAGCTTTGCTTGAAAAGTTGCTGCCAAATGACACTAACGATCATAGTTGCCAGTAACCAGAACTAGAATAAAATGTTATGCTATCTAATGGGAGAGGTTGTGTAGTTCTGGTTTCTGACCGGTACTATCACTATCGTAGATGTGGTTGCAACTAAACACACCAGCAAGCTTCGCTATTAACATAACGCATAATATAACATCTTTCAACAAAATCTGGGTATTTTTTTCAGTCAAACTGATGGCCAATGACACTCATGATGGACACAACTCTTCAACTGGAGAAGCCTCCTCAAAAAAAATGCAGACCTACAAGGGCGTGTGCGGCAAATCAACAGCACTTAGAAGCTATTTTTCAAGATGCGATAGACTGGACTTAATCACCGTCTAACCTCTTGGACTTTGGCAGTGATGATACAGATGCAGACTCTGACTTCGTCCTATCCGGTGATGAACAGCAGCCTCAAGAAAGGAACAATTCAACAGAGGAAGAATCTGTGTTCCCACTGCAATTTGCTCTTGGCAAGGCATTGATACAAATAAGTCTGCACCTTTTCCACACTACCAATCTGTTCCAGAGATAAACATATGACCTAATATCAGCACTCCTATTTTATGAAATTTATGACAGAAAATGCTTGGGATACAATGGCCCAACAAACAAATAAATTTGCTGAACAGTGTTTAGAACAAAACATCTTCAAACAATAGTCTAGAACTTTGAAATGGACCCCAACAGATTCAGTAGAAACAAAAAAATTGTAGGTGTATTGATATGTATGGATTTGAGTCCTGTTCCAAATATAAACTTATTTTGGTCCAAAAATCCTCATTTTCAGATTTTCTTTATATAAAAAAGGACAGATTTTTATTATTTAAAAAATTCTGGCTCTTTTCTGACAACTCTGTAACTATCAATGAAGGGGACAGGCTACAAAAGATGAGAGATATTCTTAACCACCTTAACAGCGTATTTTTTGCAGGTCTCATACCTTGTAAGAATTTAGTTGTAGATGAGAGTATGATTCCTTGGCGAGGACACTTAAGTTTTAGGCAGTATCTACTTAAAAAAACTATAAGTACGGGGTATTGTGCAAAATACAAAATAAAAACTATAAGTATTGTGCAAAATATGTACAGTTGAGGGGTATACTCTTAAAATAGTTTTTTATTCTGGCAAATCATGCAATTGTATCAAAACTTATTTATGGCTACACAAATGAAGGTAAAATCCTTAATTGTGATAACTTCTACTCAAGTATACCACTAGTAGAATCCTTGTTGAAAGAAAATACTTATCGTTATGGTATGATGAAAATTGACCGCACAGGTATTCCGTCTGTGCAGAATTTAAAGGTAAATTAAATAAAAGGGGAGTGTGTTGGAAGATAATGACAACATGGCACAAAAACTATACGTTAGTTGGACAAACGCAGCATACTTTTGTTATCAACACTACCTGAGCATGACAGTTAACTTACTGATTCTGGCAAAAAGTTCAGGAATGGGGAAGCTATTATGAAACCACAGGCTGTAATTGATTCCAATCAAGCAAAGAAGGGGGTAAATTACAGCGACCAAATGGTATTATATCATTCAAGTATTAGAAAAACTTTGAAATGGTATCGCAAGGTAGCACTTGAGCTAATATCAGGTTCAGTCATGGTAAATGCCTAGATTATTCACATTATGAATAATAGGACTGGACTTTCAATTACAATTACAATTTCAGGAAATGGTAGCCACGAGTTTAGTTGGTTTGGATCCAAAGCAGATTGATACTCAAGGACCAAATAAGCAAAAAAGATGGACTCACACTCCGGTTAAGATAGAAGGCCAGGCTGTTCGAAGAAGATGCACAGTGTGCTATCAAGAAAACAGGGCAGCAAACCTGACAGCTAAAGAGTGTGACAAAATTACCAAACAAGTAGTGACAGTTTGTGAAGAGTGCCCCAATAATCCATTTATATGCCTAAAATGTTTCAACAAAATACATAAGGACAACAAATATCATCAACTTATGTGAGTGAAACTACGATTTCTCTAATTCTGTTTTATGAGTAACTTCTCAAATTTGGTACTTAACATTTTATATGTATTTTAGGTATGTAAAATGTTTTGTTTTCCATTATATATCCATTTGTTATTGTTTTCATATAAATATAGTCCCAATTTTTCACCCAAATTTAAAATTATGTATAGATGTGGAACGAGCCACCTGTGAGTCGTCCTGAGGTATCGAGTGATAGAGTACATTATTGTGGTGCTATTGGTACCATTAGTGTGAATATTATTTTTGCTACTGCTGTTTCTAGTATCAATGATTGTTGTAGGACTAACAAGTCACGGGTGAATCGTGCCGCACAAAATGAAAGTGCTACACGACCCACTGGTGACTCATGAGGCATATTGTGAGCAGAAATAAAATAATTAAACGCAGCAAACATACTAAAGGATTCCTCATTTTGGTTGACGACTCTGAATTTAGTACGTTCCACTTAAAACATGACTGACAATACAGGGTGATGGTTATCAACCATAACTAATGCTTCAGCCTTCCCTTAAACATTCACTTCAGGAATATTAGTGAGAACTAAATAAAGTATGCACATGTTATTATTACGAAAATTACTAAACGATCTGAATTCATTATATGTTTAAATGGAATGGAGCTCTCTATATATTGATCCGGCTTGAACTAAATCAAATTTACTATTTCATATCAGTGGCAGATTAAAATCACCCACAATACAAACTTCATTCTTATTAAATTCAGGATGAATATCAAATAACAAATAAATTTAAATAAACCTCAATTTTAATTCTTGGTGAAAAATAGATAGTAAATAGATTTAAATCAAAACCATTAGCATTAGTTAGTTTGAGGCCAATCATATCCAAGTCATATTCTTTGAGAGATAAGAGTTCAGCCCGCCAGTCAGAATTCCTGACGGCCACCAGAACCCCCACCCCACAACACCTGCCCATTGATAAACAGTGAAATTATCACAAAACAGTTCTGAGGAATGAACAGTGTCATCCAGCCAAGTTTCGGTAAGGCACACAATATCGTAATCTGTCACTAAACTGTTTTCATACATCATGTTTGTTTTAGTTTTCAAACCCCTCACATTCTGATACAGAATCAATTTATTTTGACAATATCTATGTGTGTTGCTACTCATACTTCAACGAGTTTAGTACTGTATTCTTAATATATGAAATAACTGTGACCACTCAAAAACAACAACAAACATTTCAACCAGTAATGTATAACTAAGCATATTAATTATTATGAAATAAAATGACAAACAAATTATAGCTTTTTAATTAGCATAATACTTGTTGGTACATATACAGTACAAGTAAACGTCACACAACACAAATTTATTACAATATAAGTACAAAATGCACAAATATTATGGTGATCGATTTCGGTGAACCACGCTCACCTTCCTCAGACCAGAGGGATTCACAAAAGAATCAGGAAGGAATATTATTGAATTATTTTTTTGTATTGGCTTTTTATCTATTCAATTTGTTTATATTGTTATTTTAGATGCATATATTTTTTGTTTGAGGAATGAATTTGTTAAAAAGTAGCTTAGTTTAATTTCCTGAATTAACTTAATTGATTGTTGTGTTTGCTGTTACTCTATTTAGTTCATAGTGTTAATTTGATTTATAGTTTATGGTTTTGTATTTTTCATGAAGACCCACAATGGACACTTTATTTAGTAGTACTACTTTCATTGTAATTGGGTTCAACCTGTAATGAAGCAAGTAAATAAAATAAAATAAAATTGTGTTGTGTGACTTTTACTTGTACTGTAAACAAATTATATGTCTTGCAACTAACATGAAACAAAAATGATTTAAAATAAGTAAGTATGTTGAAATTGAGTATAAAGTTATTTAAAAAATAATATGTATAAACAACATTTCTTGGAAATAATGTACCTTCTTACTGATACTTAAAATTTCAATAATAAAACGAGAAAAATTTCTACTTTTCCAAAATAATAAAAATGATCAAAGTAAACGTTTGTGAAATAACATTATAAAAGATATTTAACATGTAAATAAAAAGCAATTTGAAAATAACACTATCTACAAAGAAATCGTTTTAAAGATAAATATTGACAAATTCATAGCAACCTAACTCTTCTAATTCTAACAATATATAGTAATAATTTGTAGTCTTCCAAAATAATTTAAGGGTAAAAAGTTAATTAAAAAATAACAGTTCACTGGTAACATCAGTTTAAAAATGTAGTTAACCCTTTTAGTGCCGCACGACACGCTCCGTGTTGATGCAAATCTGTGCTAAAAATGCCGTCGACACGGAACGTGTCGATCCGTATTTAATTTATTATAGTACTACCTTACTGTATTAACTGGCTAGTAACGATGCAGACAGCTTCTAAAGGCGTCGAAGTACTTGTTTCGATCAATGTTTCGTTGATCGACTCTTCGATATATCGATGTTTCATTAGTTTACAAAGTTGCGCTAGTTGTTTGTTTACATTGTGCCGAGCGGTGTTTGCGTGTGTTTTCAAATCAAAGTTAATCATTTTTATTGTAAAATGGATAGAAATAAAGTAAACTGTGATGATTAGTGTAAAAAAAACAATAATAAATTCAATGCTTCAGTAAGGAGACCTGATTTTTCACTCTGAATATCTGAATTATTGAACAATCAATAAGGTATGTAATGATTTATTTTCTATATTATTCTTTATGATTACTATGATTACAACATATTTTAGGTATAGAATAAGCTCCTAATATAGTAATTTACTTCTTATAACTTTGTTTTTTTATAAGAATACAGAGAATAAATTTTTCCATAACATATATGTTTTCCCCGTAAATTATCGTATTGTAAAATATTTTTATTTTGCAAAATATTGGGAATTGTTTGCATGAAAGTAATATTTGTTATACTGGTTTTGTTCAGTTTTAGATGCACTATAAGACAGTATTACTGGAAAAAATAAAAAAAAAATACTGAAATATACTTTTATGGACTCAAAGTCAAATTTTGTATTTTTACTTTTATCTTTTTTACATGTTTTTTTAGTTCATAAATACTTGGAAAACAATATTTTAAAATAATTCATAATCAAAAGGTGCAATAATAACCATAAAACAAAACAAAACTTATTTCAAAGGTTTATGACCAAAAATAAATTTAATATGATTTTTTGTTGTAAACCCTTACATTTTTGCTCAGAATTGCTTGGCACTTTTCACCATAGAGGCCGTTCAAGGTCACGGCACTAAAAGGGTTAAGTATATGCAACATTAAAAAGAGCAACAGCCTACATGTAGTAAATATAAAATAACATCTTGGCATATAAATAATTAGAATAATTAGTTTTGAATTATATTTAATCATATATAATAACAATATGTAACTGTTCCATGAGTTCACAGATTCAATAATACATGTATATATGGTATAAGGCTATATCCATTATACTTTGGTACTCCCAAGGATTCTATAGTATAAAAGAAGTTGCCTCACTAACGTAATATGGTATGAATAAGCAGCGCTCAGCTGAGTTGTGACGTGATAAGCTTACCTCCAACACAGCGCGATTAGCAATTAATAGTGATGAGACGAGTCGAGTACTAGAGCGACTCAAGTCAATCGTAACTCGAGTACAAAGGGATTATCTGTGACCATCCGACACAGATCAATTAGACTTCTTTAGTAGTATACACATCGATGGCAACCATTGAGTGAGTACTATTTCGGTATAAGTAGATGATAACAAAACCTACTGCCTATAGCATACACAACACTCAACTAGCGAGATGTAGCTGAGTTACAAACATGTACATAGCTACTTCCATTGACACATACAGTATATGTTGTGTAGGTAATGATCCTCCGGCCCACTTTTATACATACAGTGGTGAAAACCATCCCACCCACACATGCACTTATACTAGTATTGCCCCTCCTACCCACCTATACAGTTACAGTAGTAATGACCCACCTACCCACCCATAGACTGATAGTGGTGTTTATATGTATTTACATATTCAAGAAATGTTGAAAAATAATTGTATAGTAATTTAAAAAAAATGATAATACAGTTATTTTGAAAAATAAAATGTATAATCAACATTTCTTGAAAATAGCGTACCTTCTTACTGCTGCTTAACATTTCAATAATAAAACAAGAAAACTTTCTACAATAACACTCTGAAATAGTTAAAATGATCAAAGTAAACGTTTGTGAAATAACATTATAAAAGATATTTAACATGTAAATAAAAAGTAATTTGAAAATAACACTAACTACAAAGAAATCGCTTTAAAGATAAATATTGACAAATTGATAGCAACTTAACTCTTCTAATTCTAACAATATATAGTAATAATTTGTAGCCTTCCAAAATAATTTATGGGTAAAAAGTGAATTAATAAATGACAGTTTACTGGTAACATCTGTTTAAAAATGTAGTTAAACATATGTATAATTAAAAACAGTAACAGCCTGCAAAAACTGTAATAAATAGAAAATAACATCTTGGCATTTAAATAATTAGAATAATTAGTTTTGGTTTGTTTTCAAATATTTAATTGTATATAGTACAATCTGTAACGGTTCCACAATAATAAAACACAATTGTTGATTCAAAAGAATAACATTATAATAAATTGTTTTTAAATTTGTTAATAAAATAATATTGAAACTAGTTACTCATAACAACGTGTTTATCTAATAACTACAGTAAATAAAAATTAACTTTTAGACATATTGACTGACTTTACCTCATGTTTAACATTTTACTAAAAATTTATAAAAATAATTTGTAGCTTTTCAAAACAAGACAAATGCAAACTAAATTGAAATCTGTTTCTAAAAAGGGTTGATAACGATTTTTTTCAAGATTGGGAGGGCCAGGCTTCAATGCCTGGTAACGGCATTTAAACCTTTACAGGACTTTAAACCCCATCCAATCCAAGATCATTAGAGAACCTTGAGATTGCCTTGATGAGGTTTTCCTGTGCTACACTTTGGCCACGATCAGAAACGCCGCCCAAGTTGAAAGCCTGCTTCCTAGCTAAGGCCGGGCATTGGAAGAAGATGTGCCGTCCAGACTCCCTCCTCCTCACATTTCCTACACAAGAGAATGGGGGTTGGAAACCCCATCTTATTCATGTGTACCCGAAACGTCCAGTGTCCAGTTATAAAACCAACAACCCTCGTAGTTCTGATCATGCAAGAGAAAGAGCTTCAACCGTGTTTGTAAGGTTGAAAACTTTTCAAATGTCAACAAACCCTGAGTTATCAGTATTAGATGCTGTCTGTATTTTTATAATCATCTTGTATTATAATTAGAACTATGTTATTTTATTGATTCTTCAAGTAAACTTGATGAAATGAAGTTTATGCCATTTACTTCACTGCTATCAAACACAGGATAAATGAAGACTTGTGTATACATTTTTACCTGTTCTATTGCATAATGGGAAGAAACATTCATGAAGTTTTGAATACAATAATTGTATATAATGCATTTTTATTCTATATTATGTCTCGTATATATTGGGAACTAGACATAATAATGATAATTTGTTTATTTTCCTTAGGTTTTGAATACTGTATATGAAATTTTACAAAATCATTACAAATAAACTAAAATAAAGTTCCACACCTTCTTCATCCTCAGGATTGACAATAATCAAAAACTAAAATTTATCTACTTCAAAAGCTTACTACATATATTACAACTGACATACTTCTAACTTACTAATACATATATTTACAAACATAATAAAAATAAGTCACAATATATTAGCATTAAAATTAAAATAATATTAATTCTGGAAAAATATTATAAAAATTAAAATTATGAAATTCAAAGATTTAATTCGCAAACAAAAATTATAGATTAAATATAAATTTAAAACTAAAAAAGTTACTCCAATTATGTTGTCAAAGATCAAATTCTTTAACCTAAGGAAAATATAGGGCCTCTATGGCACTAAAGCCTCATTAGAGGTTCCATTACTTAAATTAACTAAAATCTAATCAGTTAAAAACAAAAATATTTTCATTGAACTTCCAAATTAACGAAAGCTTAATTGATAAAGTCTATAGATTCAAAACCGCAAAGATTAAATATTGTTAAGTGATACAAATGCATTATGATTATAAACTAGCTACAACAACGCCTTATCTACTAAATATTTATATAACACCTATCTTCTCTAGCAATTCACATTATAAACAAATACTTACGCACACACTCACAACATTTATACAATTTTGATGAAGAAAAAAAAGGGGAAAATAGAATAATAATAAAAATGTAATAATATTTATATTTTTACTAGTTAGTATACAGTGTAGTATAGCTATTGTATTATGCTGATGTATGGTATAGTATTTCAGCCGGGTAGCAACAATGCAAGAAATAATTTGAGCTTCTCACATAGTTCCAAATTTAATAGTACCTAAGTGCAAGTCAGTATTACAAAGTGAGTCAGTAGATTTACCAGTAATTGTTATCGGTTTAATAAATATAATGAATTTATTATTCTAATAGGCTGTTAATTTTGTCCATTTACTGTAACAGGACTACTTAAATTATTTTTTTACTAGTTGTCACAGAATGGAAATTTTTTTTAATAATTTATTTGAATGAGGCATATTTTTGCCAACTAATCTAAACAATAACAAAAACACTTCTGCACAATGGATCAAGATATTTGTAAACAAGTAATATCAAAACTATACACAGAATTAAATAACTGCTGCGTGATAGTGTGCAAATAAAAATATAATCTACGAAACTATAACTGAATAAAAAACAGCTGTATGCTAAAATCTGCCTAGTAAAACAGTAATACCCCACAAATATAAATAATTACTATAGATATTTATTATAAATGTAATTAATTGGCTTGGTCGCATGGCTTACAGTATAAGCTTGTCTAAGGTGTTTTTCAAACAAAATAATTTATTTCAGTTATAGTTGTCCTTGTCATATAATCAAAAGTAAGGTGTAATTTTGTTAAAAAAAGTATGAACAAAATAATATTTTTAAAAAAGTTGAAAAAAAATAATTTTTGGTTTGCAATGCCCTGTAAACATGCCCAAGATTATATTATGATAGATATAAAAAAAAATAAATAAAATAATGTGATTTGTTTCAGACAGTAAATGTGTTTAAAAAGCTGTATAGCCGAGTTGATGACATCGACTTGTTGGTGGGTGGGCTGTCAGAGTATGCAGCTGATGGCTTGATGGGACCAGTATTCAAGTGCATCATTGCAGAGCAGTTTAAACGCACCCGTATGGGCGATCGTTTCTTTTATGATAATGGTTATGTGCCATCAGCATTCACTGAAAGTAAGTTCATAGCTGAAATTACTTTATCCTTCTGTTACCTATTAAACTGCTTCACTAGCTGAACTGCTTGTCAGCTCTGTCAATACTTTTATCCTCAGTAAAGTTATGTTGTCTAAACGAATGCTGATTACTGAGGGTAAAACTACATGACTAGCCGAGCTGCTTGTCAACTCTGTCAATAGTTTTTATCGTTTTTAGTAAAGTTATGTTATCCATCACAGATGCTGATTACTGAGCGTAAAACTGCTTGACTAGCTGAACTGCCTGTCTGACAATAGTTTTTATCCTTAGTAAAGTTATGTTGTCCATCGCAGGTGCTGATTACTGAGGGTAAAACTGCTTCACTAGCTGAACTGCTTGTCAGTTCTGTCATTAGTTTTTAATGTTAGTAAAGTTATGTTGTCCATTGCAGATGCTGATTACTGAGGGTAAAACTGCTTGACTAGCTAAACTGCTTGTCAGTTCTGTCATCAGTTTTTATCCTTAGTAATGTTATGTTTTCCATCACTGATGCTGATTACTGAGGGTAAATTTGCTTCACTATTTGAACTGCTTGTCAGTTCTGTCATCAGTTTTTAATGTTAGTAAAGTTATGTTGTCCATCGCAGATGCTGATTACTGAGGGTAAAACTGCTTGACTAGCTAAACTGCTTGTCAGTTCTGTCATCAGTTTTTATCCTTAGTAATGTTATGTTTTCCATCACTGATGCTGATTACTGAGGGTAAATTTGCTTCACTATTTGAACTGCTTGTCAGTTCTGTCATCAGTTTTTAATGTTAGTAAAGTTATGTTGTCCATCGCAGATGCTGATTACTGAGGGTAAAACTGCTTGACTAGCTAAACTGCTTGTCAGTTCTGTCATCAGTTTTTAATGTTAGTAAAGTTATGTTGTCCAACGCAGTGGCTGATTGCTGAGGATAAAACTGCTTGACTAGCTGAACTGAATGACAGTTCTATTATTAGTTTTTAACCTTATTAAAGTTATGTTGTCCATCGCTTATGCTGATTACTGAGTGTAAATTTGCTTGAACAGCTGAACTGCTTAGCTGTTTAGTCATCAGCTTTTAACTTTAGTAATGTTATGTTGTCCATCACAGATGCTGACTACTGAAGGTAAAACTGCTTGACTAGCTGAACTGCTTGTCAGATCTGTCATAAGTTATTATCTTTAGTAAAGTTATGTTGTCCATCACAGATGCTGACTACTGAGGGTAAAACTGCTTGACTAGCTGAACTGCTTGTCAGATCTGTCATAAGTTATTATCTTTAGTAAAGTTATGTTGTCCATCACAGATGCTGACTACTGAGGGTAAAACTGCTTGACTAGCTGAACTGCTTGTCAGATCTGTCATAAGTTATTATCTTTAGTAAAGTTATGTTGTCCATCACAAATTCTGATTACTGAAGGTATACTGCTTGACTAGCTGAACTGCTTGCTAGTTCAGTCATCAGCTTTTAACTTTAGTAATGTTAAGTTGTCCATCACAGATGCTGAATACTGAAGGTAATACTGCTTGACTAGATGAACTGCTTGTCAGTTATGTCATCAGTTTTTAATCCTAAGTAAAGTTATGTTGTCCAACGCAGATGCTGATTACTGAACGTAAAGCTGCTTAAATTGCTGAACTGCTTGTCAGTTCGGTTATAAGTTTTTATCCTTAGTAAAATTATGTTTTCCATCACATATGCAGTTTACTAAGGGGAAAATCGCTTGACTAGCTGAACTGTTTGTTAGTTCTGTCATCAGCTTTATCTTTAGTAATGTTATGTTGGCCATCACAGATGCTGATTGCTGAGGTTAAAACTACTTGACTAGCTGAACTGCTCGTCAGTTTTGTCATCAGTTTTTATCCTTAGTAATGTTATGTTGTCCATCACTGATGCTGATTACTGAGGGTAAATTTGCTTGACTAGCTGAACTGCTTGTCAGTTCTGTCATCAGTTTTTAATGTTAGTAAAGTTATGTTGTCCAACGCAGTTGCTGATTGCTGAGGATAAAACTGCTTGACAGTTATGTCATAATTTTTTCACGTTAGTAAAGGTATGTTCTCCAACAAAGATGCTGATTACTACAGGTAAAACTGCTTAACTAGCTGAACTGCTTGTCAGTTTGGTCATCAGTTTTTATTCTTAGTAAAGGTATGTTTTCCAACGCAGATGCAGATTACTGAGGGTAAAACTGCTTGACTAGCTGAACTGCTTGTCAGTTCTGTCAGCAGTTTTTAATGTTAGTAAAGTTATGTTGTCCAACGCAGATGCTGATTGCTGAGGATAAAACTGCTAGACTAGCTGAACTGCTTGTCAGTTCTATCATTAGTTCTTAACCTTAGTAAAGTTATGTTGTCCATCACTTATGCTGATTATTTAGGATAAATTTGCTTGACTAGCCGAACTGATTGTCAGTTTTATCATCAGTTTTTATTGTTAGTAAAGTTACGTTTTCCATCAAAGATGCTGATTACAGAGGGTAAATTTGCTTGACTAGCTGATCTGATTGTCAGTTCTGTCATCAGTTTTTATCTTTAGTAAAAAGTTATGTTGTCTATCACGAACTCTGATTACTTAAAGTATACTCCTTGAACAGCTGAACTGCTTAGCTGTTTAGTCATCAGCTTTTAACTTTAGTAATGTTATGTTGTCCATCACAGATGCTGACTACTGAGGGTAAAACTGCTTGACTAGCTGAACTGCTTGTAAGTCCTGTCATCAGTTTATATCCTTAGTAAAGTTATATTGTCCAACGCAGATAGTGTCTACTGAAGGTAAAGCTGCTTAAATAGCTGAACTACTTGTCAGTTCTGGTTTAAGTTTTTATCCTTAATAACATTATGTTGTCTATCACAGATGCTGACTACTGAGGGTAAAACAGTTTTACTAGCTGAACTACTTGTCAGTTCTGTATCAGTTTTTGACCTTAGTAATGTTATGTTATCCATCACGGATGCTGATTACTGAGGGTAAAACTGCTTCACTAGCTGACCTACTTGTCAGTTCTGTCATCAGTTTTTAATGTTAGTAAAGTTATGTTGTCCATTGCAGATGCTGATTACTGAGGGTAAAACTGCTTGACTAGCTGAACTGCTTTTCAGTTCTGTCATCAGTTTTTATCCTTAGTAAAGTTATGTTGTCCATCACAGATGCTGACTACTGAGGGTAAAACTGCTTGACTAGCTGAACTGCTTTTCAGTTCTGTCATCAGTTTTTATCTTTAGTAAAGTTATGTTGTCCATCACAGATGCTGACTACTGAGGGTAAAATTGCTTGACTAGCTGAACTGCTTGTAAGTCCTGTCATCAGTTTATATCCTTAGTAAAGTTATACTGTCCAACGCAGATAGTGTCTACTGAAGGTAAAGCTGCTTAAATAGCTGAACTGCTTGTCAGTTCTGTCATAATTTTTTATCATTAGAAAAATTATGTTGTCCATCCCAGATGCTGATTACTAAGGGGAAAACCCTTGACTAGCTGAAATGCTTGTCAGTTCTGTCATCAGTTTTTATCCTTAGTAAAGTTATGTTGTCCATCACAGATGCTGATTACTGAGGGTAAAACTGCTTGACTAGTTGAACTGCTTGTCAGTTCTGTCATCAGTTTTTATCCTTAGTAAAGTTATGTAGTCCATCACAGATGCTGTTTACGGGGTGTTAAACTGCTTGACTAGATATGTGCTTGTCAGTTCTGTCATAAGTTTTTTTTTGGGACCCCTGTGGGACAGCCTAAACAACAAGGGGTCCCACTGATCCGTGAGGTGGACTGGACGGCATCATCTGAACGGCCCGGTCCGGAGTACCCCTGGCACGCTCCTCCCGCAGCCAATCAGAGAACTGGATGCTCCACGATGTGATGCAGAGCTGATCCAAGTCTCGAAAGGTCAACAGGTAGGCAGCGAAGACCATGTGAGATCTTTCTTGGGGATTGAGGCTGTCCAGGATGACAGAAACTGTCTCCGCCTCAGACAAGGTCAGCCACTGCACCCGTCTCCTCCCGAATAGCCTTACAGAAGAAGCTAGATCCTCGCCATGCTGCTTAGATCTATTAAAAAACACAATCTAGCAGGAATGAAAAAGATGAACGCCTCCCTGTGAAAATCATCAAAAGTCACTTGTCGGGCCAGCACCGCCGAAAGTCTCTCAGAAAGGCTGCCCCAACAGAAAGGAACAATCAGGTGAAGAAGAGACGTTTCCTCCAATCCTGGAAAGTCCCTGAGCCTGAAAAAATAGCCAAAGAAAGGGAGCAGGGCCTCAGGATCCAACCCGTTGACCGAAGAAAGAGAGCAGAGCCTCAGGATCCAACCCGTTGAACATAGAAAGGCCCGGAGACAAAGTAGTCAATGAGTTGGGAAAATTGTCATAGGCGGTGACATGACCTAAGGACATAGGCTCAGGGAGAACTGCAAAAAGGGGAGACTGGCTCACCCTAACGAGAAATTTGCTCCTATCACTCCTGAAGGGAGGATTCTCACAAAAGTCTTCAACAGCTCCCTCCCATTCCTCCAGAAGGGACCTACACAAAACCAGTTCCTCCGAGACACTCATCCATTCCCTCCAGGCAAGAGGAGCACCAGTTGACAACAAGCCCCTAAGCTGCCTCCGTAGCTCCACCACACTGACATCCAGCACAGCCCCCATGAACCTTTATCTCGAAGACTAGCTCCCCCTTATTAAGGTAGGCTACATTAAAACTCATCTTCTCTACACAGAAACAATAAACTACACAAAAACCAGAAATTCTCAAAAACACCACCAAGATTCACAAAATAAATATATTTGACACAAGGCATGGCTCCAGGGTGTAAAGATATATGAAAAGCCACCTGCCATGAAGAAGACAACAGCACACAGGTGACACACAAAACAATAAAAAAAAAAAAAAAAAAAAAAAAAAAATCTGAAATCCCTCATGAGCCAGTGCAACTATCTTTTGTTTTTTTTTTTTTTTTTTTTTTGTATTTTTTTGTTTTTTTCAAAACAAGAAACTCTGCTTAGGAAAGCCTTACTTTAAACGTGTAACTAAATTTGTTTGTTTTCATTTAACTTATTTTTTAAAACCCCCCCTATTACAACTACTTCTTTTTTGCTAACTTTTTTTACTTTTAAAGTTTTTTTTTAACTTTTATCCTTTTTCGTTGCAGAGGCGAGCAAAATCACTTCTGCTACTATTTGCAACACTCCCTTGCACAATTAATAGCTAGGCCCACTGAAGGTGGGTGCGATGGCACCAGACTTAGGACACGGAACAAAAAACAAGTTACGTCCAAAATGCAGTTTTAATTAAGAAAGAGAGAAAGAATTAAATGTTGAAAACATTTAAAATAGAAAATGAGTTGTTGTCAGTTCAAGAGAACAAAAGTATAGGCCTATATATATTTTTTTCTTTTTTTTATGAAAAGTTTTCAACTAACACATAAACTATAAAAAAAGAATAACAATCAATGAATTACATTATAAATAACAACTAACAGATACATTAACACATTCACTGCGGAGCTGTAATACAGAAAACATGCACTACGAGCTAAACATTATTATTGTATATAAAACATACCAATGATGTGAAAATGCATAATTTCATGGTAGTTGGCCATTGGAACTCAAAAAAAGTGCCGCTGAGTGACGTCACATTCCGTCAGTCTAATTCGGCTGGTCAGGGTGGCGCGCTCGTCATATATCACATCATATTATAAAACATAACTTTTGACAAAGATACTGCTATAGTTTTTATTTTATAATTGTTTTTATGACTATTTAATAGAAAAATACAAATATAGTCCACTTTTGTTACATTTTATTTGTGGAATTGATGAAAACATTGAACTGCACAAAGTCCAGGTTTTCCCGGGCAAGCAGCACATATAAAAACACTGCTTGTATTTCCTTCCTGCTTTGTAATACACTCTGCAAGTTTTGCGTTTAGTAAAACCTTTAGGGCATGTTTCATCATTTTTTACTAGTTTGTGTTCCAAGGGGCGTCTGTTTGCTGGACTTACAATTTCCCCGGCAGCCTTGGCAGGTAACAATTCTTCAATTAGCATCAATCGAAAGTACAATCATCATACAAGCACAATTTTTTCTCGCCAATTTCTACTTGATGCATGTTGAACAGAAAATGTGCATTGATAAGAATCATATGCAGAATGTGGACGAAAATCTTCTTGTACCACCGTAGAGATTTTTTTTCAAACGGGTAGTAAGACATTAATTGATCGTGACGATCGGTCCCCTTCATGTGTGCATTATATTGCACTATAGGCAAAGGCTTTGTAGTTTCAACACCAAATCTGTTGGCACTGGTGATCATTTCATTCTCAAATTGTGTAGAAATATATACCACTTCCCGCTTGTCTTTCCACTTCCACTTGCCAATTAGAACGCCTTCTGCATACTTGGCTATAGTTTGGCCTTTCTGGAGTTTTTCTTCCACAACTTCTTTGGGATTGTATTTCCTTGATTTCCTCAAGGTACCAGTACAATACGTGTTGTTAGCTAATAATTTTGATGCCAAGGAAAAACTGTTATAGAAGTTGTCCATGAATAATGCATGGCCATTGCCTAGAAAACGCCTCATAAGGTGCAATACTACCTTCTCAGTATGCCCAGGCCCAGATGTTATGTCGTTTGAACCAGCATAAATTTTAAAAGCTACAGCCAGTCCTTCAGGTTCGTTGACAGAATAAAATTTAACACCATATTTGTGGCGCTTATTTTTTATATACTGACGAAATCGTAACGGACCTCGCGATAGCACCATCGACTCGTCAATAGAGAGTTCTTTTGAAGGGTAGTATACATTGGCCATTTTGTTGTTGAAGTGGTATACTACTTCATCAATTTTTTCAGTGGGAGAAGGCCTAGGTTGTGTGGATGTCGATGGTTGAGCTTGTTGGTTATTAGTAGGCCTACATTTACAAAAATACAAACATCTAAGTATTATCTGAAACCTATCTCTTGACATGTACTCTCTAAAGATGGGGATGTTGAAAAGACGACTGGTTTTCCAATAATCTTGGATACGGTTTAGTGGAATACTCCCCATATGTATAATCAGGCCAATGAAAGTGATCAGCTCTGCGACAGTTACATCCTTCCATTTACAAATACGTGAAGTTGGTACAGTGTCATTTCCACAAAACAAATTCAATGCATAAGGATTGGTATATTTACAAATGGACTCTAGAAATACATCATCTACCAACAACCTAAACCAATCTATAGGCTTTTCACCAGGAATGGGTACAAGTAACTTATTGTCTTTTGTAAAAGGTATTACCTTCATTCCATTAGTATTCGTAGACCAAGTAGGTGGACTAATATCAGATGAGTCGAAATCAGAAGTATCACTTTCAGTATCATCACTCTCCCCTCCACTACTTCCATACTCTATTTCATCACTGTCGTAATCGTCCGCCATGTTTTTAGCACAATCCACAACAAAACAATGTATATTTACACTAATAAAAACATTACACACACAATAGACAAACATTCATTCTACTAAAATATATATACAATTATAAACAGTAATAATTTACATAAAAATTTTAAGATACAAAAACTACGCCGAAAATAAACTCACAGCACACTGCCAGATGCGGACATAACAAATGAAAAACCTGCACTGAAAGCGTCGCTCACAATAGACAATACAAGATGTCATGGAGACTTCCCTCGAAATCGACTGATCCGGGTGGCGTGCCAGTCAGCTGATCAGCCGAATTCGGCTGACCCGCACTCAATGTGTTAACAATTAGAAACATAATGAACACCTGAAAACAATAATACATACAAGTGAATGAATATCGGTACCACAAATAATAAACATGAATAGAGAAAAAACAATATTTAACAATAACTATAAATAAATAAATTTAACAAAATTATCAATAAATATAACAAATAAAATAATCAGGAAGGCAAAAATAATTTTGAGGTTAGGCCAATTTGGAAAAGTAAAAAAAAAAAAAATGAAACGGAAGATACCAAATTATTCAGCGGGTGAAACTGGGCGGTTCATAATAGGAAAATGAAATATAATACCAAGCTCCCGAGAACCCTAAAAAAGAAAACCCTATCACAGCAGACAAACATTAAATTTAAAAAGTATAAAAATAAAATCTAACTGTCTCTTCTATGAAGCCCCGAAAAACCCTCCCTTTAACCCTCCAGGTGCTGACATCGCACAGCGCGATGTCAGCGCTAGCCGTTACGGTGCTGACATCGCGCAGGTCGACGTTAGGTACGTGACCTATTTAAAACGCACTAGCGGCTATAAACGACTGAATATTACAAAGTAATTTATATAGTATTGAAGTAGAAGGAACCCGGAACATAATATTATACTCTATGGAATACGTCTGCATCAAGATAGCCGATATACAACAGTTGTTTAGAAGCGTCTGTTTTGTTTTCAACACACACAAATCAGATGCTCAGTGTATTGCCGCTTGGTGTTTGTTTACATTGTAAGTTTGTTATTGTAATCTATTATTATTGTTTTATTTTGTGTTTTATTGTATTTTATCATAAAAAATGAGTGAATTAAGTAGGTCTAGTGCAATAATAAATGTGTTAGACGAACTAAATGAACAATCAGACATTGAGAGTGAAGTTGACTATGAGTAAATCATCTTGTCATTGCTCCAGAATGTAAATTGTTGTACATAAGATATATTTTTTAATTAATTATTTTAGTTTTTTATTGATTGTCATTGTTATATTTTGTGAGCTGAAAACATTTTGAGTTGTAAAAGTGAAATAACACTACATGTTACAATGAAATGTGTAACTTGTCATGTATTAGTGATTTTTTACATGGGACAATTTTCCATTTTTTACTCTAACTGAATGTGTCTAAGAAGATAACCTATAACATGTATATATTTTTGTGTTTATTATTAAGTTTTCTACAATATGTCTATCTTGGATTTTCATTTTATGTCTTTTGTGAACTGATACATGAACTCAAATTAAAAAAATTGAAAAAAAATTGTCTTCTTTGTAAAGAATAACATCCAGCAATAGTTTACCATGAAAAGATAAGTCCTGTATAAGTATTTTTTCTTATTCTATGATTTTTTCTGAAAATAATGATATGTAATATGTACCATTTTCATTAGGTTTGCAGTATTTAAACAAATATTTTAAATATAGTTGCAAACATGCTGAAAAACGCCTAGCACTTAAGAAAGTTCAACTCAGCACCTGGAGGGTTAACAAAAGTCCACCATAGTAAAAAGTACCACACCAATTCCATGAACTTCAAAAGAAAATTACTACACAGATTTTTATTTTATATTCTTCGTTGTTGTTTTTTTTTTTTCTTTTCTTTCACAAAGTCACATAGGTGGCGGGGAGGGTGAAGAAAATAATGGAAAAATTTCACCTGCATGCTGAAGTCATCTACCTTAAGACAGTCAACAGTGCAGCTAGGAAGGGAGGAATAGGTGACTGCTCCCTCTGGGCCGCAAAAGGACAGCCCAGCCCGTAGGTTCTCCTCTACGTCTCCAGGCGACATCAAGTTGGAAGGCAATGCAGATGACAATCCTTCTCCCCTCCCGGACCCTGGAGCCAAAAGCCAAAAGACTCATCCAACCATGTCGACGAAGAAGTCCAATGACGGCTAACAAGACAGAACCAACACAAACATCAAACAAGGAACAACAAAAAGAAACACAGACACAAAAACTAAAACAAACAATGAGTAAGGCGACTTTTAGAAATAACTCGACTCTGTGCTACGGCATAATTGTAGCATGCTAACAATGCCTAGCCCTTACTTTTCCGCACCGTGCGCCAACCGCTAACCTTCGGCCTACTCTCGCTATTACCATTGATTATATAAACTTACAATAGATAAACCATCTAATAGGAATATTTGTGGCAGTAATTTTGTTAGTTTGTGTGGCCCGCAACCACAGCTGGTTTAAACTGCATTACATTTACATGGGACTACACTAGCGCTCCACAATGGACCACAAAAACAGCTGATATTTTGAGACTCAAACTGTAACATTGGATGAGAAATCTATTTGTGTATAAAATCAATGCTATTACTGACTTAAGTTTATTTTTATTTACATTATTTTAAAGCTGAAAAAATTATCTACAAAATATATCTGAAAGTTTTTGCTGTAAGACAAAATAGTAAAAAGTTTTAGAGCAGAAATTCTAAATTTGAGCTGTAAAAATAAATTATTTGGACTTATATAATTTATAACAAATAACACATAGGTTAAATCAAAAACTTGACAAGAACATTTGTTTTAGATAATTTAATAGGAAATTTAATTTTAAAAGTTTGATATGTTTCATCAAATAATTACGGAGATATTTGCGTTTTTCAAAATGCTTGCAAAATTGTGTAAAAGGGGGGGTGGGAGGGAAAGCTCAAGGAGGAAACCGGGAATTTTTTAAATTCACATGTCTAATAGTGTTCTAACATCTGTGAAAAATTCAGCTTGTAGGGAATTATTTCCAACATAAAACCTTTATTGACTGGTCCACTAGTTATATTTCCAATTATTGCATCTTTCCACATCTGTGCGTGAAAGCAACTGAACATAATCCATTCTATATAATGTTTTTTAAAGTTAGAATTGATTACCTATTATCTTAATTATTACATTTTAGTTACCTAATTTTGAATTATTTTCAGGTCAGTTGAATGAAATAAGGAAGACATCATTGGCAAGGTTGTTCTGTGATAACACCAACAATGTGCTTACCATGCAGCCATATGTGTTCAACAAACCTGTCACACCTAGGTACATGTAAGCCGTTTAACTTTTCCTCGTTTGTCTACTGTCGGCGCAGAAATTATGTGCACCTTAGTTTGAAGGTTGTTTTTTTAAGGAATTAAGAGGCCAACGAAAAATCTAATCATACCATTTTAACTTTTCGAGAAGAAAGTTACTATCAACTCCCTGGAACTTTGTTTTCTTGGTTTCTAGAGGTTGTAAAATTAACTATTTGCTCTTGTTGTAATCCTTATGACAAGCATAGTTACAGTACATCACTTTCATATGTGTAATTAAATGTAGTGATTTTTGTACTGATTTAAATAAATTTAAAGTTATTATTAATTGTTTTAAATCAATTTAAAATCATTGCATTTACATATACATATGAAAGTGATGTTCCATAACTATAAATGTCATAAGGATTACAACAAGACCAAATAATTGATTTAACGACCTAGAACATCTAGAAACTAAGAAAACAATGTTTCAGGGAATTGCTAAGAATTTTTTTCTTGAAAATTAAATTTCTAAAATTTCTAAAAGTCATACTATACATTTCTATCAACCAGCTATTAAAATATTAATGCGATACTTTATCGGGTTTTTGATTAATTACGGTATAAATTTGATGTACAGTGAAAACTAGTTAAAATTACAGTACTTTTTTTGCTCCAACTAGTATAAACATTATTAAAACTTCTAATAAAACTTTAAAATGTACAAGTCATAACATACAATTAAACGAGGAAAACAATGGTGTGATTACATTTTTCGTATGCTATGTACATATAATTTAGTTCCTTAGAAAACAACCTTCGAACTCGGGTGCACATAATTTCTGCGCCGACAGTAGGTTTTTTTTTTAATAAAGGCATTGTGTGAGTTCTTATAATGCTTTGAACTGATGGTGGAAATGTAAAATAAATACCATGATCATTCATGATTAATTTAAATATAAACAATTTTGCAACAAACTTTCTTGTGAAATAGATGAAACTAAAAACAAATTTTATGCCAAAGAATTTGAAAAATGCCAAGGTGACTCGGCGATGCAATAGAAAATCGTTAACAGTTTAACTGGTAGAAGTGCGAAAAACAGTGTCGAAAGAGTTTAGGTAGACAATGGGGAAATACTTGTTGAACCAGAAGAGATGGTCAAAAAGGTTAATGAATATTTTGTGGGTGCACAGCCAACAATGCTGATAAGGGTGTGGAGCGGCGGCCTTTGGGCATACCACACACAGTCAATTCTTTTTTCATCCCTCCCACTACAGAAACGGAGGTCCTCTCAGTCATAAAAAGTTTAAAAAACAAAAAATCCTCTAGTATCGATTGCATTAATGTATCTTTAGTTAAAAAATCTCACAAGAAATTTCTCTTATTCTGACACACATAATTAATTTAAGTTTTTTAAATGGCATGTTTCCTGAAAAATTAAAACAGAGCATAGTTGTACCAATTCAAAAGAAACCCTCTTCAATCAAACTCGACAACCTGAGACCTATTAGTCTATTGTCAACTTTTTCGAAAATTATAGGAAAAATAATGAAATTACGGCTAGTTAACCCTTTGGAGACCAAGCGTGCAATTTTTGGACGTCAAATAATTATGCTAAAAAGACTGAACGATTTCTGGATGCTTGTAATATACGCGAAAAGGACCGGACGGTCGACTTCTGGACGCCATCTTTTCATTTATTTTTTTTAATACTACAGTAATGATTAAGTCAAAAAAATATTTTTATATTTACATTGAAATAATAAATAATGAATTTAAAATATTCCTACAGCCAAAAACCTTTATTTGAATGAAGTAATAAATATAATAAACAAGCTATACAACAGCAGTGATGTCAGCTGATTACTGCGTAGGCCACTGCCTTCCCGCCAGGCGTCAGTGGCTATACAGACGGCCAGTTGTTTACGTTCATTCACTTCGTTGCGTTGTTTGTGGTTATGTTTACATTTGTGTTTAGTGATTTTTTAAAAGTTTTGTGATGTATTAGTATATTTAGAATAAATATTTTATTTATAATGGAGCGTGAGAACTTGAGAACAAGTGAACCCTGGAGCACTGCAAACCGCTTTTTTTACCTAAAAATCTGTACAATTATTAACTTATACATTTTTCAGGTTTTAATGTATGCCAAAGATAATTTAAATCTATTTCAACAAAGACAAAACATACACAATCATAATACTAGAAATAGAATCAATCTGGATATTCCTCATCATAGGCTTACTCTTACAGGCAAGTCCTATAAAATTAATTGTGTGACATTTTTTAATAAGCTCCCCCGAGATTGCTTGGACCATACCACTTAATAAATTTAAAACTGTCATTTATAACTGGCTTCTCAATAATCCATTTTATTCTATTTCCGAGTTTCTAGACTCTGACTTAAACACAACTTTTTGAAATATGTTACTGTAATGGTCTTTTCTGTTTTAAGTATAGATTAATTCAATTATGTGTATGTTGAAGAGTAATTTATTGTAAAATTTTAATATATAGTAATTTATTGTTGAATTTTAATATATGGTAATTTATTGTTGAATTTTAATATACAATAATTTATTGTTAGATCTTAATATATAGTGATTTAGTGTAGAGTTTTAATATATATTGATTTATTGCTAAGCAAATGTTGACAGAGTGCAACTGCCTAACTGCCTTGTTTTGGATTAGAGTTGTACTTGTACTGGTAGATTTATACTTGACAAGTCCTATTCAAATTTCATGTTTGTCAACGGAATAAATGATTCTTGATTCTTGAACTTGATAGGGAGATTGATGCAGAGCTTGATTCTTCTGATTCTATCAATCTTTTTGGTGACGACGACTCGGACTTTGATCCTACATACAACCCAGAACCATCAACATCAGGGACATTTTCTCTAAATACAGGTAGGGCTGACAATTTATGTGAGTCATCAGACAGTGACAGTGATTATAATATGCCAAGGCCGCGCAAACGTACTAAAACACAACCAAAGCCGACAACCTCCCATACTAGGCCTATAAATAGACAAGTCATTAGTGACTCTTCTGATAACGATTTGGAAACATTGTCTAATGACAACAATGTAAATAGAGATCAAAACATAGGAAATTGGGATCAAATTACTGAAAATGATGGCAATGCTTTTGTACATAATTTTTCCTATCTTGAAAATGCTGGACCTAGACATTTTAGCTTTGACCCTAACACAACACAACCCATAAAGTATTTTGATTTGTTTTTTACTGATAGCCTTCTGTCAATGTTTGTCACTGAAACAAATAGATATGCAACTCAAACTATTTCTTCTAGAGGAAACAATATTTCACCGAGTAGCAGACTAAAATCTAGGACCCCAGTAACACTCTTAGAATTGAAAGCGTTTATTGCTGTCATAATAAACATGGGACTAGTTAGAAAATCCATCATAAAGTCGTACTGGTCAAAAACAGGTTCTCAAACAACTCCATGGTTTGGTAAAATGTTTTCAAGGATGAGGTTTGAATCTGTTCTCTCTTTTTTCCACATGGTAGACAACAACAAACTTCCGAAAAGTACTGAACCTGGCTATGATGGTGCTCAAAAGTTTCAGCCTTTACAGGACCACTGCAATAGACTGTTTCATTACTATTATTCTGGCCACCAGCAACTTTCAATTGATGAAAGCCTTATTGGTACAAAAAGCCAAACATCATTGATGCAGTACTTACCAAATAAGCACCATCATCGCTGGGGTATTAAAATGTGGGTCTTGTGTGATGCTGTTTCAAAATACTGTCTTAGCTTTTTTTGTTACAAAGGTGCCAGGTCACAGGAGGATAGGGAAGATATAAAACAACATGGCCTAGCGTACGCTGTAGTCTCAAAGCTCCTAACAGCTTGTAATTATTTTAACAAGGGCTACCACATTTTCACAGACAATTTATTTTCCAGCCTACATCTTGTAAAAATGTTATACTCAAAATGTACTTTCTTGAAAGGCACCATTCGTAAAAATAGGAAAGGTTTGCCTAGTCAAATAAAATAAAAAATAGAACCAGGACAAACAATATACTGCAAACAGGACAACACGGTAGTCTTAGCTTATCGCCAAAAGGAAACCCAAAAAAATCCAGTTCTTTTAGTATCCTCTAAACCAAATGTAAATAATATTGAAGTCACAAAAAGAAGGCATGGAAGGGAAACAACAGAGGAAAAACCAGCTATCATCCAAAATTATAATAAGTATATGGGGGTATAGATCATTTTGATATGTTGCTGTATACTTATCTTGATGAAAGACAAACTATAAAAAATTGGAAGAAGGTTGCTTTCAACTTGTTTGCTAGAATGGTTTTAAATGCCTATGTTTTATATAAAGAGAATTCTTTGAAAAATTAAATAAAACCAATATCAAGGTATCAATTTATAGTTGGAATAATTGAAAACATAAGTAAGGAATGGTTTGCAGCAAAACGTATTGCTCCCGGCGATGGTGGTGGTGATAACAGACCACAAAAGGGCCTTGACAGATTACCTGAAAATAAAGTGAAAACATGCTGGGTTTGTACAAAAATAGGAGGAGATTATAAACAATCAAGAAAGAAATCAATATTGGTATGCAGTTGGTGTCAAGTGGGCGGCCACTGTGTGTGCTTCAGCAAACATGTTTGTAAGTAGGTTTCTCGAGTGAAAAATGTGTACATAATGTAAATAAATAACAATTTTCTGACAATATAAAAAGGACATTTGTGTCATCTAGACATTCTCTTGGAAAATAATGTAAGTAATTGATCAATTGCAATTATCTTGCATGATGTAGCCTATACCTGCATGTGGGTCTAGTAAACGGTAGTGATTTCTATTTACAAACATTTATTGATATAAACATATTTTTTTATTTATGGTCTAAATTGTATGAAATGTTTTGTGTGTACTTTTAATAAGATGTACAATTAAGTAATATTGTTTCCGACACTAAAATTGTTTTTTGTTTTGTCAGTAAAAAAAATTAAAATAAGTTTTTTGTAAATTTAAAAAAATATAAATTTATATTTACTCATAAATTATTATTTTTGTGCTCTTTCGATTATTTATGTACATTTCTATAATGCACAGGTATATTCTTAACAAAATGACATCAAAAATATAACAATAGCATTAGCAGAACTCAAGATATGATTTTTTTTCTAAATGTTTACATTTACACATAATGGAGTACTGTGCAGTTTTTGAACCTAATAATCCTGGGACATGTTGCCTAATTGGAACATACACAATTTTGGGTCTGGTCTTCAAAGGGTTAAATATCTACACAATTTAAATTTTTTTAATAGCAATCAATACAGGTTTAGGAAAGGTACGTCAACTGAGGATGCGCTATTAAAATTAACAAACATGATTTAGTTTGAATAATGGAAATAAGACAGCCGGCCTTTTTATCGATTTTCAAAAGGCCTTTGATTTGGTTGACCATTCTATTCTCTTAGCAAAGTTAGAAAATATAGGAGTGAGAGGAATAGCATATAAATACTTTGAGACATTTTTGACGTAGAAGGCAGCAAGTTAAAATAAAAAATGTTTTAAGCTCACTGCTTCCTGTTACATCAGGTGTACCACAGGGATCGGTACTATCAGCTACTCTTTTTTTGATTTTTATAAACGATTCATTGGGTAAAGGCTTTTTTGGTATTCCAAGTGCATTTGCAGATGATGTAGCATTTTTTTATACTGAAAAAATTGTTCATACTCTTGAAAACGGTATTATAAATGATTTAGAAATGTTAAGGTGTTTTGAGAATAAAAATGGTGTTTTGAGAATAAAATGAGAATTAATGTTAGCAAATCAAAGTATGTAAATTTTGATTTCAAGGGTTTTAATTTTGATGTAGTTTTTAAATTTCATGATTTTAATTGTACTCGCAATAATTGTCTCTGCTTAAGTATTGAAAAGATTGATCATTATAAATATTTTGGTATTTTATTAGATGAAAAATGTACATTGGAGAAACACCACTTCACTTCGTAGCAAATTAAAGTCTTGTATCAGAATATTTTATTTTTTGAAAAAAGTATGCAGTGAAAGTTTAATGGTTAATTTGTATTACGCGTTTATTCATTCTATATTGCAATATGCAATTCAATGTTGGGGAGAAACTTTTAAATATAATATAGGAAAATTAAGAACAACTCAAAATAACTTTGTTCGAATCATTTTGAAGAAAAATAGAAGAGAAAGCTCTTTTCCATTATTTCGCCAGTTAAATATACTACCAATACAACACCTTTTTATTTTTAAAGTTTTAAAATTATTTTATATTAGAAGTGGTAATACAGGGACAAATGATCTTTTTTTACGAAACTAGAGGTTTATCTCGTAATGCCTTTCGAACTCCTAATATCAATAGATCTTTATTTAGACAATCATACGTGTACATTGGACCAAAATATTTTAATCAACTACCTATTAAAGTAAAAAAACTGTAGAAACATAAATTTATTTTAAAAATGCCTAAAAGATTGGTTATTTATTAACGAAAATGTTGATTTCCTAAATAGTGTTTTAGTTTAATAGTTTAAGTAACATTCTATATTATTGTTCTCAAAATTTGTAAAGTATTATATTAGGTATAATGAATTCTGTTAAGCATTAAAAGTAGTGTAAGACGTCACAGAAAGAAGAAAACAAGTTAAACAGGACTGGACTAAGCTCTTCAATTGTTTGTAATCTTACCGCACTGCCACGGCTGTACTGGAAATTACGTGGCAGTGTACATTTCCGAGCAATTGTATTTTTAAGTTTTATTTGTATTGCAATGTGGAAATAAATATCATTATTTCATTAATAAAGAATTGAATTGCACTTTGTAAACCTTTGACGGTTACGTGATGGTTACACTTTTTATAATATTCCCTCATAAGTATTAGTAATAATAATAATAAATTAAAAATTAAATATTATCAGAAAAATTATTACAACAGGAAATGCGGTACAGGAAATGGAGTTGGTAAAATTTGAGTAGGGCATCCGGCGAGTGTGAGATCGGGAAGCAAGGGATCGGATGTCAAGGAAGCAGGGTCAGCACTGTACACAGGATGACCAAAATATTAAAATTGAGACTCACCAAAATTAGGCCGATGAACGCTGAGGCGGCGGAGATTCAGCAGAAGATCTGGAGTACCGCCCATCGCGAAAACGGGCCTATAGGGTGATCCGTAATAGGACCACGGAGAGTAATTGGGTGGTTCCGAAATTGTAGGCGTGTCCAGTGAGTGGCAGGGGGAATGGGACACTAGGGAGAGAGTTGGAAAAGAAAGGGAGTCTAAGGGGAGTTCGGCAAGAGAGAGGACTTGGGGAATTAGATCAATAGGGAGGACCAGCACCTAGTGGTCCGACTACCTAGACTTCGTCCACCCGCCCTGCAGAGCAAACACGGGACGATCTAGACGGAGGACTTGGAGCTACGGTCCAACCCCTAGCGATATCAACCCCCGGAGGACTTCACGAGCGGCCAACCTGAACCTGAGGGACGACCGGACTTGCAGCCGATCCTGAGGACCAGAGACACCACCTCAAGGGATTGCAAGCGCCGCCACTCACCCCCAAGGGACTTCACGCAACTCCAGGCCGGACCAGCCCACCTGACCCGGAGGGACAAGAGGACGCCGAATCCACGACGGCCAGTGGACACCCCATACCTGCGGTAGACGAGTCCAGGGGTATGTTAACACCGTTTCTGTTTAACACCTCCAAGGTTTAAGGGGAAAATTTTAAGTAGGGGAAGGATTTCTGTAGAATTCAAGTACGTTTACCTACACCAAAGCGTAAGCCGACAGGCAGTAAATTAGTCAGATGAGACGGTCATAATAATAATTATAATTGAATGATATAATAGAATTAACTGTTTGAGGGAATTTAGTCTGGATTGAAAATTTAAATGATAACTATATAAATACGTAATTCCATGTTATGATCATTGTCCCGTATGAATATTGATTTGAGTTAATGTAGATAGTCTATCTAGAGTAAATGAAAAATATTGCGTCGAATGTATATAAACAATAATTATTGGATAATTCTTGCGAGGGATAGAGTATAGCAACTAAGGCCAGTGGATGGTTGGCTTATCTCTAGGAAATATTTGTCAAATAATGTAATTAAATTGTACGGTAAATTGATTAAGTTGTCATAGTTAGTAAGGTTTATATATTAGTGTTTGATGGATAATTTTGAGGGGCAATAGTTGATTAATTAATCTTGAGTATAGCTTGTTACCGAATATATGATTTTCACTTGTTAAGGTAGACATTTGCACATATAAACTTATTTAGCTGATTATTAATGGGATATAATAATTTAGAGGATTGTGATTTAATAGTATAGGAGTTGTTGTCATGTGTTGTAAATAATATTCTTGAAAGTATTGATCCCCCGGGCTGTGTACTAAGGCCAAGGTTAAAAATAAATTGATTGAAGAGTAATAAACGTATATTGATAATTCTATAATTTGTATTGTCTAAATATGGAATGAGAAGGGTAGCTTAAAGGAGGTGTATAGTATAAATTAGGATAAGATAGTTGTAATATTTTGGAAGGGGTTGTGAAGATGGACTGCTGTAAAAATAATAAAATGATGTGTTGTACTTTCACCAGTGTCAATAGTTATTCCAGGTCCTGGTTTCCTTCACTAGCTAAGCGAGTCATTAGTTCAAATGATTTCTCATTACTTATGATAGTCAGTTGTGATTAACCTTTAAACAATTACAAGTTCAGAGGAAGTAAAAGTTGGTTGGAGGAAAAGTAAAAGTTGGTTCTTCTTTAATGCAAGGTAGACATATGATCTGTATGTTTAAACACGAGTTCGCATTAATTTAATGCAACTAATAAATTTGCAATAATTAAACAGGTAATTCGTATCTTTGACCTTTGTGAAAGGGGTTCCTGTGGGAGGGGTGTTAATTTATATCCAATTTGGTTTGGTGTTGGTCCGTTGAGTTTCAACTATGGTTTGAAATATTACTCTTGGTCAGCAGACGAAATCAATTTTGAGAACAAAATCTAAATATCACCTGTTGATTTGAATATAGTAAGTTTATAAATTACTCACAAAAATCCTTGCTACTTGACACAGCTCTAGATTATGTCTTTCTAAATAAATACCGTCTTTTAACACGTTGACTGTGGCTGTCTAATACCATGTACTTTCCCTAGGAGTTGAAGTATAAAAATAATATTTTCACTTTAATGAAATTATATGAAATAATGATTTATTTCCCAACAAAATTACAATTATACATTTTCTTAAAATTTACGGGAAATGTCACTGACCACGTATCCAGTAGTGTGGCCAGCGTTACAAAAGGAAAACTAACTAAATAATACATAACACAAACTTTTAAGTCTAGTCCTTACTATACATTTAACTGCCATCCTCCGTCCTTCCTTCTTATTCTTATTCCTCCGTAGCGTCTGTCAAGAAAAGAATTTGAAAATGTACACACAAAAAAAGATTACATCCATTTTAATAAGCAATGACCTAAGTTCTACGAATTACAATAATACAAAATAACAATTAATCAAACTCAAATTTCCATACAAATCAAATCAATACATCAAATCTCCAAAATTCCTTTTATCTATAATGAACAGTTACATAAACAAACAACAACAAAATCAAACCAAAACATCCAATAAAAAATATATTTCTGGAAGAGGTAAATTTACTACATTGTTTTATGTTGTGTGGAAGTCTGTTAAAAAGTTTAAGGCCTGCATATTCAAATGTATGTCTAAAAATTTCTTTATTAACTTTTGGTGTCTGGAAATTTCTCTGATTATTACTTCTCGTATAATGTGATAAATTAAAAGATCCTATATTTCCACTTCTTAAATAAAAAATTCGTAATACTTTAAAGCAATAGAGATGTTGTACTGGTAATATGTTTAATTGCTGAAATAAAGGGAAGGAACTCTCTCTAACTTTCTTTTTTAGGTTAGGTTAAAGGGCACTAGGCCAGGAATTAGTATATTAGAGAGATAGGACATCAGCAAACTTACCTTAAAAGACAAGTTCACTAACATCAGAGTAGTAGTCACAAACACAAAATACACAAAATCTCACAAATTTTCAACACCACAGGCATTTTCTTCAGGTGAATAGAGGGAGAGAGACACTGAAATGACTTCCACTATTGCTGGGTAGGTGGCTGTGGTGGGGGGTGTACATCCATAGAGCAACACTCAGGTGTAGATGCAGTATTACAGTTAGTATATATATAAAAATATATATGAAGTTTGCTGATGGGGAAGGGGTTGAAGGGAAGTGGTCTATCTTATGTTCAGATTAGGTGGGTCACGGGATTTTGTTATCCATTGGTGTGCTAATTCCATCCTTCGGAGTTGGGAACTATTGGCATGGGAAGGAAGGGATCTGATTACCTTAGTGGTGTAACACTGATCAAAATTTTTATTATGGAGAAGAGTATGGGCAGAGACAGGTTTTTCAGGATTTTGGACTTTGCAATCATGTCTATGGCCATTCATGCGTTTACGAAGGGTTTCACTGGTAAGGCCAATATAGTGGGCAGGACAGTGCTGGCACTGGAGTTGATAAATTAGATTGGTGGAATCATAGGAGTGGTTTCCAGGTATCTTGTAGGTTAAGGAGGTAGTGGAGCTGGTAAAAGATGTGGCTGGGAGATGAATAGGGCAGGTTTTGCAAGATTTCTTGTTACAAGGATTGGAACCGGGTGGTTGCTGGTCTTTAGGACAGGTCAGGATGTTGGGATCAGGTAACAGGAACCTAGCACTTCCTTCCTAGTTCAGCTGACTCAATTCATCCTTGAAAAAAATCACTTCCAAAGTTCTGGCATTAACTACCTCCAGATCAAGGGTACCGCTATGGGTACCCGCATGGCCCCTTCCTTTGCCAACCTGTTCATGGGGAAATTGGAGAAGACTTTCCTTCAAAAACAACCCGTCCAACCCCTCTGCTGGCTCCGTTTCATCGATGATATTTTCATGATCTGGACTGACTCCGAAACCAATCTTGAAACCTTTCTACAAAGCCTACAAAACTTTTCATCCCTGAATTTCACCTGGCAATCCTCTTCTGAAAGCATAGTCTTCCTTGATGTTGAAATTGGATTGGAGGACGGTTTCCTTCAAACTGATATTCACATCAAACCTACCAATAAACAACAATACCTTCACTATACCAGCTGTCACCCCAACAACACTAAACGCTCCCTACCCTATAGTCTAGCCACCCGTGCCAAACATATCATTTCCTCTCCCAGAAACCTAAATCAATACAACAACCAACTTGTCAGTGCTTTCCAAAAGAGAGGTTACTCTACCAACTTTGTTAAAAACCAAATCCGTTTAGCCCAGTCCCAAAACCAACCCCAAACCAGAAGCAGTTCCCAATGCTTACCCCTTATCACTAATTACCACCATGGCCACCTAAACTCAACCAAATCCTGAAAGATGGCTTCAACATCTTAAAAGCTTCCCCCCCACACCAAAGATCTCCTTGAAAAACCTCCTACTGTAACTTTCAGACAAAACAAAAACCTCCGCCAAATCCTGGTCCGTCCTAAGTTACCTGATCCCAACATCCTGACCTGTCCTAAAGACCAGCAACCACCCGGTTCCAATCCTTGTAACAAGAAATCTTGCAAAACCTGCCCTATTCATCTCCCAGCCACATCTTTTACCAGCTCCACTACCTCCTTAACCTACAAGATACCTGGAAACCACTCCTGTGATTCCACCAATCTAATTTATCAACTCCAGTGCCAGCACTGTCCTGCCCAATATATTGGCCTTACCAGTGAAACCCTTCGTAAACGCATGAATGGCCATAGACAAGATTGCAAAGTCCAAAATCCTGAAAAACCTGTCTCTGCCCATACTCTTCTCCATAATCAAAATTTTGATCAGTGTTACACACTAAGGTAATCAGATCCCTTCCTTCCCATGCTAATAGTTCCCAACTCCGAAGGATGGAATTAGCACACCAATGGATAACAAAATCCCGTGACCCACCTAATCTGAACTTAAGATAGACCACTTCCCTTAAACCCTTCCCCATCAGCAAACTTCATATATATTTTTTATATATGCTACTGAAATACAGCATCTACACCTGAGTGTTGCTCTATGGATGTACATCCCCCACCATAGCCACCTACCCAGCAATAGTGGAAGTCATTTCAGTGTCTCTCTCCCTCTACTCACCTGAAGAAAATGCCTTGTGGTGTTGAAAATTTGTGAGATTTTGTGTATTTTGTGTTTGTGACTACTACTCTGATGTTAGTGAACTTGTCTTTTAAGGTAAGTTTGCTGATGTCCTATCTCTCTAATATAGTAACTTTCTTTTTTGAAATAATTCGAATATAATGATTCTGTGAGATTCTTAATTTTTCTATATATTTTTTTGAAGTTGCTCCCCAGCATGCTATTCCATATTGTAGTTGAGAATGAATCAATGCAAAATATAAAATACGTAACAAAGAAGGGTCACAAAGGTTTTTCAGAAAATAAAATTTTCTGATGCTAAACTTAATTTTATTGTGTAAATTTGAAATTTGCTTCTCCCATGACATTCTTTCGTCAAAGATTACTCCCAGGTACTTAAACTTATCTACCTTTTCAATAATTTGACAGTTACAGTGAATTTCAGGACATTGATTGATTATTATGATAAACAAGTTGATTACGGAAACAAAAAGATTTAAAATAAAAATTTATGTATTTGGTTTTAATCACGTTAACTATCATCTGGTTATGCATGCTCCATTTTCTAAGGAGGTTCAAGTCTTCGTGAATAAATTCTTCAATTGTATCTATGGAATTATGAGAATAAAAGAATGCTACATCATCAGCAAATGCACTGATGTGTCCATGAAACCGTTTATTTAGTAGGTCATTTATGAAAATTAGGAATAGGGTTGCAGATAGGACTAAACCCTGTTGAACACCTGCTTTCACACTTCGGTATGAGCTCAAACAATCTCCTACCCTGACTTGTTGTTCTCTACCAGAGAGAAAACTTTCAAACCATTTTAAAGATATTCCTCTTATTCTATAGCCCTCCATCTTCGAGAGTAAATTATTGTGGTTTACTAAATCGAAAGCATATTTGAAATCTATAAAACAGTCCTGTGGCTTTTTTATTCTGATTAAAACTATTATATATTTGAGATGATACATTCAAAAGGACGTCTTCTGTTGATTTACCCTTAGTGAAACCATATTGATTTTTACTAAAAAGGAACAATTGTTCAGATATTTTAAAAGTCTGTTATTAACTAGTTTCTCCACAATCTTGGAGAAGACACAGAGAAGACTAATGGGTCTTATATTACTAATATGCGAAGAGTTATGCTTTTTAAAATCGGTACATACAACACTTTGTTTCAGCTTGTCTGGAAAGATGCCTACACTAAAACTTAAATTTACAATATGAGTTAGTGCAGGAGCAATATATTTAGCAATATTTTTTATGAGATCTGTACTTAAATTATCATGACCTGTTGATTTTTTATTCTTTAAAGGTTTTAATTATTTCTAGTATTTCAAAATGTGTTGTTTGGTAGACATAAAAAAATGAGTGCAACATTCTAGGCAATTTTTAATTGTATGTTATGACTGATGACGTTAGTGTTAGTTTCCAGACTGTACAGTAATCAGGTGTTCGTTTATCATATCAGCTAGAACAGTTGGATCGGTAACAATGACGTCGTCAAGCGTTATCTTATCTACAGTATTGGCTTTGGACGACCCAGTCAAACTAATATATTATCTTCCACTGTTGGGCAGAATCGCCATTTAACGTGTTAAACAGATTTCTATAATATTCATTTTTTACTAAATCTATTTCAAGTCTCAAATTATTGCAAAATTTTTTCCCAATAATTAATGAAGCAGGTGTCATAA
Source organism: Stictocephala bisonia (assembly GCA_035578905.1). Classification (NCBI taxonomy): domain Eukaryota; kingdom Metazoa; phylum Arthropoda; class Insecta; order Hemiptera; family Membracidae; genus Stictocephala; species Stictocephala bisonia. The sequence continues at coordinate 28,935 of JAQJVL010000968.1, read as the reverse complement.
GGTCTGCGTTTGTAGATCTTAAACAACTTTCTTCCTTCTGTTTAATTTATTAAGTATACTATTTGTAATCCATGGATTTCTTGCTTTATATTTGATTAATTTATCATTAATATAACTTTTTATGCAACTGTTCTCTAAAATACAAGTTAGCTTACTTATGAACTTATTATAACAATAATTGATATTATATTCTGATAAAATTTCGTTCCATTGAATATTTTCTAAATTAGTTTGCAATCGGTTTGAAGTCTATCTTTATTTTGACAAAAGGATCTTTTATCATTTTATTGTTAGATGAAAGTTTACTCGCTATAAAGGTTAATCCTAATAAACAGTGATCAGTTAGTCCGTATATCAAATCTTGCACTTTTAAAGGAACTTAAATCTTTATATCTAATAAAAATATGATCAATGCACGTTTTGGAAACTGTGGTAATTCTAGTGGGCATATTCATTGCTGATATAAAACCATGATTGCTTAATAAATTATTATAATTTTGCATTTGTAAACTGTTATCTAATAAATTAATATTAATATCACCTATGTATGTATATTGCATTGCCTTTAATTCTATGCATTAGGATTTCTAATTCATTTATATATTGATTTTCTTGAAAAGACTGCAATCTATAAACACAACACAGCTTAAAATAATCATTACTAATTTTAACATCCAACAATATAACATCTGCAGTTATGATTTGTATATCTATAAACTTGACACTAAAACTATCATTTACATAACATAAGAGGTCTCCTGAACGGTAATCATCATTACAACATGCAAATAATTTATATTCCGGAATGTTATACAAATTAACTTCATCCTTGCCAATCCAAATTTCCCTCAAAACTATAAAATCCATTTTCTTTTTTATCTGATTTAGTTCCAGAAGAAACTGATTAAAATTAACTCTCACGCTTCTTATATTGGCATAAATAATAGAAGTTAATTTACTGTGGAGATGAAGAGGATTATAGAACTCATTATTTATTGTATCAAAGGAAATAGAATCAATGTTAGAAATATTCATGATAGTAAAATTTTAGCGAGAAAAAACAGTAAATTAAATGAATCTCTAAATAAATTATAATAAACTTACCACGTTTACAAGGTTTTATATCCGTGTAAACATCCAAGAAGCTGTTTGAAGTTGATTTTGTATGTATATGAGACATTATAAATGTATGACCCACATGTGGGTCATAGCTCCTCTATACCACTCACTCTTTATAATGAAGCACCATGACCTGCGGGCGAGTCAGACGCCACGGACGCACGTCACTGCATGACCCGCGGTCCGGTCATCCACACTGAACGTCTTAAGTGTGCTGTGCATTTCATGAGAATGATCTTGTAATCCATGAAATGCATTACAAGATCATCCTCTAAAATATGCATTAAAAGTCGTTTCTAAAAATATTCTCAAGCCATTGACACATAGCCCAACCCTCCGCACACATCTGTTAAGTGTACTTCTGTATCATTAATATGTTCTGTATATTCATATATCAAATGGTTCTATATTAATAATTACCTAATTTGTATCTTGTATTGTTATGCAAATCTGTGGGTATCTGGATAAGTATACCATCACACAGTTATGTGGAAACAAGGTTTTCTATCATAATCATCTTCTGCAGTTTCCAGTCGTCACTGGGTCTGCCTGGTACAAAATCCTGTCCACCACTTGTTGTCTTCCCATCTTCTCTCTTCCATGATGTCTTCCCACACTTCCCCTCTCTTCAATACACTCTCTCACTCCATCTGTCTCTTAGTCTTCCTCTCGCTCTCTTTCCCTGAATTTCATATTCCAACCATTTCTTCGGGATTCATTTTTCGCCCATCCTGTTCACATGCCCGAATCATTTCAATCTTCCTCTTTCTATCCTTTCTTGCAGCGGTTCTTCTCCTAAGCTATCTCTTATTGTCTCGTTTCTTATTCTATCTCTCTTGGTAATTCATTTTCTCGCCCTCAAAAATCTCATTTCACTTGCTTGAATCTTGCTTTTATCCCTCTTCTTCATTGTCCACGATTCCGCTCCATAAGTTAAAATTGGTACGTAGTACATTTTATAAATAATTTCTTTGCTTCTTTGGGGTACATCCTTGCTGTGTATCAATCCTCCAGCTGCTCTATAAAAATTGCCAGCTTCTCTTGCTCTTTCATTTATGTCTTTCTCGTTTCCTCAATTTTCCTCATACTACCCAAGTATACTCTGCCTTCTTTAAGCTTTTCCCCATAACAACAGCCTGTCCATTGTTATCCCTTTCTTTCTTGTTGTTATCATGTACTCACTTTTTCCACATTGAACTTCAACCCATACTCACTTATCTCCTTCCATGCATCCAACTGTATCTGTACCTCTACTATAGTACTCCCCCAAACCATTGTATCATCAGTAAAAGCCATCAACCTCATATTTTCTTCTCCAACTCTCCTTTCTACTCCATTCATAATCTCATCCAAAACTATGATAAACAGTAATGGTGATAGGACGTTCCCTTGTCTTAGTCCACTCGTCTGCTTAAATCATTCCGTCTTTTCACCTCCCACCTTCACACAGCTCTCACTATCTTCACTCACCTCCTTCACCCTTTCTAATATGTTGTAATTTATTCCTTTTCTTCTCAGTACCTCTCAGACTTTCTTTTTTCTAACACTGTCATACATTTTTTCCATATCCAGGAAAGCCATTACCAGGTCTTTTCCATACTCATATTTTTTCTCTTGTAACTGTCATGCTGCAAAAAGTAAATCTGTTGTTGATCTTCCAGCTCTAAATACATACTGTTCTTCTCTCATATTCCCCTCCACTACTTTTCTTATTCTTTTTTCCAGTATGTTTTCATATACCTTTGCACAGTGGTTCATTAAAACTATCCCTCTGTAATTCCTGAAATATTTTCTGTTTCCTTTTTTTTTTGAAAATTGGGATTATTACTGCTTTTTTCCAATCATCTGGCGTCTTCTTCTCATTCCACACTACTTTAAACACTTTATAGCCATTGCATGCCTATTGCACCTGCCCCTTTCACTAGCTTAATTGGTAACTTATCCACCCTCGCTGCCTTTCTTGTACTCATTTTCTTCACCACTTTCTCAAATTCTAACCAAGTAATTTCCTGATCCTCCTCAATTTCCATTTCCCTTTTACCTCCTCTTTCCTCTCTGTCTCGTATTTTACCTTTCGGATTTAGCAATTTCTGAAAATAATTTGTCCATTCCTCTTTTAATTCTTCTCTATCACTTTTCTCCTTTCCATTTTCGTTTTTCATCACTACAACTACTCTATGTTTGTTCCTCTTCTTTTTTACTAAAGCATAGAGCAACTTCCTGCATCCTTTTGTGTCTTTTTCCATCATTTCAGACCATTCCTCCACCCACTTTCTTTCCTTCTTTGAAATTTTTTGTTGTTTCCCTTTTCCATTTGTCGTATACCTCCTTGGCTTCTGTTGTTCTTTCTTTTAACCATTTCTTTAAATCTGTATTCTTTTCTTTAATCATTTCTTTACCCCCTCATTCCACCATGGGGTTTCTTTCCACCGTCTTTTCGAGCCTGTTCTTTTTTTCTGCTGCCTCCACAAAAGCTTCCTTAAATTTCTTCCATTCAACTTGCACTGACTGTGTTAGCTGTTTTGGTAGAAGTTTCTTTATCTCATTCTGGTCTCATTCTGGTATGACCTTTATGTCTAACACTTCTTTCTTCATTTCTTCACTATAGAGAAAGTAGTCCACAACTGACTTCCTGTTACCATTCGGACCACCATACCATGTTACTTTATGATTTTCTCTTTTTTCAAACCAGGTATTTCCCACTATTAAAATATTTCTTTTACAAAATTTCAATAGTCTCTGCCCTTCTATATTCCTACTTCCCCAACCTTCTTTCCCCATTGTCTCTTCAAAACCCTCTCCGTCTTTATCTACATGTGCATTCAGATCCCCCATTATTATCACATTTCCATTTCCTATCTCACTCTGTAATTAATCTTCAAAACTTTTTCTTCAATAGTGCATCCTACTTGTGGTGCGTACACTTGTAGTAGCTCCAAGTGTTGACCCTTTAAGCTAACTATTGTTTTTATCAATATCTCACTAACTCCTCTTACCTCTGCTATTATATCCCTCCTCATTACCCAGCCAGCTCTATTTCTTGACCCTTCGTCATTTCCCTTCCAATACAGAGTGAAACCTTCTCTCAATTCTTTTCTTCCTTCACCTTTCCACTTCACTTTCGCTAATCCCAGAACATCTAAACTTCTCCTTTTCATCATATCAATCACCTCCACCTTCCTTCCCTCTTAACGTTCTGATATTCAAGGTTCCTAATCATAGTCCTATTTTCTCATCAGATCTTTTTCCATGTTTTCTGTCCTTTCTGAGGCTTCTTGTACCATTTTGGAAAGCAATGGGTTATCCACTATCGGCTTGCTAGGTCTGTTCTAGCTTCTTTGGTTTACCTTCGGAATGCCAGGCAGCACGGGGCTAGGGCAGTGCATATTTACTGACAGCACTTAATTGCCATGTCACTACGCTGTCATTGGAATTTGTGGTTTTTGATGGTTGTAAGCCTGCAAAGGTTACCCCCCCCTTCTTCAAGTCTAGCCTCCTCCGTCCGGGACTACTTATTTGGGTTTCCCCTTATTCGCAGCTCTCCACCACTCCACCGTATCTGGTGGAGATTTTGCTATCCGCCACCTGCAACCCGCCCAATTCAAATTCAAATCTTTATTGCCGTTACAAGAAGTTTACATGCATGGCATTGTCACAATTGTCTTATACTATGATTTAAAATTAACTTTAACATCATTTATAAATTCATCATCATTATATGGACACAGTTTCAACAGATATTTTTTTAGTGTTTTTTTTAAATTGAATATTGTTTAAACATTTTATATTGTACGGTAATAAATTAAAATATCGTTTTGATTGCTCAATAAAACTATGAATTGTAGAGCTATATCGACACTGACTAGTCATTATGTTAAATCTATTTCTGGTGCAATAATTATGAACAAATTCATGTCTGTCAATTTCACTAAAATTATTTTTTGCAAAAACTAGGCAGTCTAATATATATAATGAGTGTAAACTTAAAATATTGGCTTCTATAAATAGTGGTTTACAATGTTTTCTAAAATTAACATTAAAAATCATTCGTATAGCTCTTTTTTGCAACACAAAAAGTTTTTTTTTATAATTATTACTTCCCCATAGGACAGTGCCATAACTAAGATGGGAATGCACATGTGCAAAATACACACACCGCAAAGCATTGAAATCTAAGGAATCCCTTAGCCTGTTTATTATGAATATACCCTTGGCAAGTTTTTTTGCAATAAAATCTATATGAAACTTCCACTTTAGGTCAGATTCTATATAAATACCTAAGAATTTAACATAGTTTTTTTCATGCCTATTATTTAAACTAATACATAAATGTTGGGTTTTTTCTATATTTAAAAACAATTTATTAGATTTACACCAGTCTTCAACTATGCTATTTGTCTCATTTAATAATACAGTAGATGTTAGCAAATCCTTACATTGTATTTGTAGAGCTAAGTCATCTGCAAATAAATAAGGTCTGACATTATTTTTTTTTTATATTTACAGGCAAGTCATTAATATAAATAATAAAACATACTGGACCCAATATTGAGCCCTGTGGGACACCATGTATTACTTCCTTATAATCAGAGTAAACACCATTACAATAAACAGTTTGATACCTTTTATTGAGATAAGATTCAAAAAATAGCAGTGCATTTCTCTCAAAACCATAAAAGGCAAGCTTCTGCAATAGTACTTTATGAGTAAAAGCCTTTTTCATATCATAGAATTTTAAAAATACACTATTTCGATTTTCCAGCCCTTCGAGACAAAAGGATATGAGCTTTTGGACAGCATCTTTAGTACCTCTGTTAGTTCTAAATCCGAATTGACTGTAATCAAAAAGTTTGTTGCCTTCAAAATATGACACCACTTGGTCATTTACCAGGCTCTCTAAGATTTTACTTACAACAGGAATAATACTAATTGGTCTATAGTTGTTTAGTTCTTGTCTATTACCTTTTTTATATACAGGAATAACCTTAACACGTTTTAAACATTCTGGATATTTACCTTCTGTAATACAAAGATTAAATAAGTAAGTAATTACCTCAACTATATACAACAATTTTGTTCACCTTTGTCAACTAGTTTTAAATGGAGGTACAAGTAATACCTGAGGCTCAGTATTTTGGGTGTTTTCTATAATTATATAAAAATAAACTACTTTTTTGTTCTTCACTATAAACTAAAAATAAACTAAGAGTGTTGATTGGGTTTTTTAGTAACGACCTGGCAGCCTGCAGTGAGTGGTCACGTATTCGACGCACAAGCTTGGATCCGTGGTATGAGGAACCTCCACGGAGTGTGCTGCAAGGCCTATAGTATCCATCTTAGATTATTTTAGAACTATTTTGTTCTCAATTAAATAGGAAGAGTTTAAAAAAATAATTTTTTGTAGTCATGAAGAAATTGTTTAGTTTTATATAGATATTCTAAAAATAAATGGCAAAATAAGCAAGAAATAAATTTAGTTTCTCTTTAGTTTGCTGTAATTCTTGCTGAAGGTACTTACCAAAATGAAGTACTCAAAGTTTTTTAGTTTAATATTAACCACATTTATTGTTTATCATTAATTGAAGAGAAACTCCTAGTGTTTTAAAAGGATAAATCATTTTATTTAATAAACTATCATAAAAATAAAACAATACGTCCAGTTTTCTGTAATTTCTTTTTTCTTTGTGAACACAACAATTTTGTTCACCTTTGTCAACTAGTTTTAAATGGAGGTACAAGTTAAAAAACTAATATACTGTAAAATAGTAATAAGCAAATTTTATTAGGGGTTTTTTAGGAATCAGTTTTTCCGTGGTTAGTAGAACAGTTAACACAATCAATCTAATGTTGTCTAATATTATAAAGCAAAATGATATCACTAATAATTATAATAATGATTATTACCACTAATAATAATAACATAATTCATAAAAATTATGATGAGGCATTACAATCTACATCATTTCAATACTTGAACTAAAGCTATTAGTCTGAAACTTCCAGAAAAATTCACAACAGTTTACATTTCAATTGATAAATAATAAAGCGGTCTTTACTGGTGGAGATCAGAAATGGACCTACGGCTTGTGTTTTTAGGCTTTAACGTAATTTTCTATTATTAATTTGGGTTAGAAATCAATCTGTCCGTATTTTTTTCTAGACTTTTTTTACATCTCTAAGCGTTATTTCATAAAATGGGTTTATCTTTTTAAAAAAGATCTCAATGTGAAATTTGACTGGGCAAGACTAATGTTTTGAAGCTATAACTTTAAAATGATGTATTAAATATCAAATTTGACAAAATTATGAGAGTAAACAATTGAATTCTGAACACCTTTGATTTCTTAACTTTTTAAATTTATTTCGAACAATTTTCTCATAGAAAACTGCTTTACTTTTGTAAACAGGTTGGTGGAAGTCTATTACTATATATTTCACTTGTGAAATGTGTAACATTATTTGGTGATTATTTTGCAGGCCAAGGTACCAAAATTAGTATATGCTATTCGAGGCTAAAAGCCAGTGTCGATTCGAGCACTGCAAATCAGATTAGGAATAATGTACCGAAGGCCGAGGTATGCAAGAGTGCAGCAAGTAATAGTCTTAGTATATAATAAGTGCAATGGTGTTCCAAAGTTTAGTACAGAACTTCTTTGCGAATGAATGAATGCAAAATTTGCCCCAATGTTTTTGCTAAAATGTTGTCAGTCCTTTCATTTGGCAAATTTGCTATCATATTTTTAAATAATAATGGTTTTAGGGCCCATTTGTATATCAATTGTTGTTATTGAACAAATTTTTAAGGATAATTGTTGCCAACAAATACGTTTTAGACTAAAATTTAACTTTATAACGCTAAGAAAATTTATAGTATTTGTCACAGACAACTTGATAACTGTCTACCACTCAACGTACAAATGACTGCCAGCTGAAAACGCTAGTTGTGTGCGTATGCTAGTCATCTTCTATTAAGTTATGTTCCTCTACATAGCATATTATTAAATAAATCAGGCGATCTAAAAGTCTTGTACTAACTGTTCTTATATGATGATTTGTAAGTTAATACTCTATTAGTTACCTAAAAAATAGTTTGTAAGTTACTCAACCCATTGCAACTTTCTCCTACTTAGTACAAGTAATTTGAGGGACTTATCTCTCCATTTCAAGCAATGCAATAAAATATTACCTACTTGCTCAAGATTTACTTAACAGCAATCTTGGTTAATCTGTTTATCTTTTTTTTACAGTTTTCAAATGTATTCTTTGATTGGACAAACTTATATTGTTTTGTTCTAATTCTTTCTTTAGCTTCTCTTTATTTAAAAAGTAAATGACTCCTCTAAAAATTATTATAGTACTACAAACCAAGTAATATTAAGTTTTGTTTCATATTTCATTGCTTTATTTTGTACAATAAACATAATATAAATATGCGCTCAAATTATATATTTTATTTAACGCAGACTGTGATTATCTTTTGATGTATAATCTTCAAATTGGTTGCATTTAAACATATCAAAATTGTATTAAAATGATATATTACACATTTTCAGATTGAAATACATAAATGTATAAAATAAAATGAGTATGATTAGGCATTCTGCATAGCCGTGTATCTGGTGGTTGCGTCAATTAATAAAATAATTGCTGTTTTCTTTTGTGAAAGAAAACTATAACAACACCTCTTGAAATTAAGTGTGGTGGGAGTTCCCTCACCACTGATGGTTAGCGAGGCTGCCAAATCTGCTGTCTTGCCAGTCTGCCTTTTCTCTTGTTTAACTCAGTTCATTGTTGAGTTAAGATTGCAGTATGCCAATTCAGGATCAACTGCCATCAAACCATTTTCTTGCAGTGTACTCCAGTATAAGCCACAGTAACTAGCAACAGAACTCAAATGTAAGTTTTTTATGAGTCACGTGAGTTCATGTAAAATTTGAGTTGATCCAACTCATATGAGGTAATGTACTTTCTATTCAATAGTCATGTTAGGTTATTAATTTTGTATTTGACTTATTATAATCAGTATTTTATGCATATTTTAGATGTTGTACTTTTGTAGCTACATAATGATCATTTTGTCTTTTTATAGACTCCTTATTGTTTTTAATTAAATTTAATTATATTGGAAAAAATCTTTACTCATTATTAATTATTACCTATTGCTCATATTTTTAACTAGATTGGTAAGGTTAGAATTAACATATTTGATTACATTTTAAAGGACTGTAAATACCTTAGTGTTAGCCTCTCTCACCTGAAGACAGTGCCAGTGGCACAGAAAATTTGTGTTTATTTTGTGTTCCTTTTGTGTTTGTTACTACTACTCTGGTGTTAGTGAACTTGTCTTCTAAGGTAAGTTTTCTGATGTCCTATCTCTCCAATATACTAATTCCTGGCCTAGTGGCCTTAAACCTAACCTAAAATACATTAGTGTGGAACTGCTTGGTGACTAGGTTATTTACTTATGAGTACAGAAAATTCAACACTTCATTTATTATAAAACTAAAACTAGTCCCCTTCTGAGTGTGAATACATCATGGTGTATTAACGTAAAAATACCCAGTCACCATTTGTGTTGAAATAATCAAACAGAGGCGGCAGGCCGTAGTGTAATCAATGGGATAAATGAACGGTGCCCGGCTTGGTGGAAATTGATAGATCTGTGTTTCTAATTTACCTCTTTAATAATAGAAGGAGTTCAGGTTTTTTTCTATCAACCCTCAAAACGGAACTCTGCTGATTTTCAGCCGGTTATGGTGCTGCCATAACCGGCTGAAAATCAGTTAGTTAGCATCGGTCAGGTTAATCATTTACACAATAATGGTCAGGTTATAATACACCAGATAGTAATATAATTCAAACATCTTTGGAATTGGGAGGAGTTGCTGAATGCAGACATATGTTTTTTATTTTTTCGGATACAAAAAGAACGATGGAAAAGAATAATAAGAAAGAAGAGTAATACAGTCGCTACACGGCTTAATGTCAGCTATGTTGCACAAGCAAATATTATCTCTTATTATAGCACACTTATTAATTATATCAGCAAGATTTGAATATATTTGGAAACAGGAAGAATTCTTGTTTACAATTGTATGTTTGTTTTGTTTTTGAGTCAAAAGGAACCATAGGAAAGAGTAATAAGAAAGTTGAGTTGGTAAAGTGAAAGCTTCTTCCATTGTGGTATAATGCTTTTAAGTGTATATTTACACTATTATTACTATTTTTACATAAATTGACACCAAAGTGAACATTTCAAAAATACATCTATCTTATAGATCACGTATTTCTGTAAATTTACTAGTTATAAGTCTCTAGTGATTATGTAATACTTTTAGTGATTTTTTTGAAAATACTGTTACCATGGCAACACATTGTTGCATCAGTTGTATTATGTAAGGTTATATTTGTATAATTTTTTCAAGCACCCCATTAACATTTACTTTCTGTAAGAAAAGTTTGGAGACTCGAGTTTGGAAGCTTACAGAAATTAAACCAATAAAGTTATGTTGATGGAACTTGTTCCAAAATTTTTGTAGTTTCATTGTGCGTTGATTTGTGTAAACAAAACATTTTTTTGCTATTTCTTCTAAAATATACTACATGCCGAATGAAAAAATACATGATTTTTCATTCTTTTAAAACAAATGTTAACTTTGAGAAATTGCTCATAAAAAAACCTGTTCATGTATCTTGATGAAAATTTAATACATGATTGGGCATGTCATTGGAAATATGATATTAAAGTTTCAAATTTTCTATCTCATTAACAAAAAAGTTCTTGTAGATTTTGTAAAACAACTAACTTTTTCTAAGCTATGGCTTAGAAGAGGTTCAAGAAGAAGTTAACTTGAAATTAAAAAATAAATAAAAATCCAGACCGCACAATTCAGGCTGCCACATGTGTTGGCCTTCAGCATTGGTAGGCAAAGTGTGGTCCATGGAATAATCTAATGTGGCCTGTGACATGTTTTTGAATAGATGTTATAACTAATTTACATTCCATTCTGTTGTCTTAACAAAACACTTTATGATCGATCATTGTCATACAATACATTCTAAATAGTGATTGTATTAATACCAAAATCTGAACTATGACTGTCTTTAAATTGCTTAGGTCTACTTAATTCAAAGTGTCCTGACAACTAGGCCCGAATTGACAACGAGGCCACCTTAACTATGTGAAAGAAGTCTGAGTTAGGCTGTCTGTTGCATGACATGGGAAGGAAAGGCTGACAAGACCTGTTTTATAGCAATAGAAGTAGGAGGTGTGCACTGTCCACCTCATCCCATGTTGTCTTCCCGTTACGTTGCATCTCTTTCTCCACTTGGGCCACATACAGTAGGTGTTAGCATGTATGCAATCACTAAAGGAGACAACAACAATTTCAGTCATATTACATGAATTTTTAGAAGGCCTATCGAATTTGAAAAGTACCCATAAGCAAAATATCCAAAATCAGGTACAACTAATGAAGCACCAAATATGACTGTTAAGAAATCAGGTTTTGTTGGCATACTTAACCAAATACATCTCAATAACAAAGTAGTGTTTCTCCATCTCCATACATGGAGGCACTTTTTGAAAATTTGTGTTAGATATGAAACATGTGCTTACGTAAATTATTTAGCTTTTCAACACTATTAGATCTTGAGTACTAAAAAACAATTTCAGGATTTTCTCAATTCAATTCAGGGTAATATACGCTATACTAAAGTAAGATGGCTCAGTGCAGGTGGTGTTTTTGAGCGGGGTCGGGAATTTAAAAAGAAATAATGTCATTTATTCAAGAAAACAGAGTTTTGATAGCTTTGAAATGCTGGAAAGTACTAAATGAATAGAAGATTGCATTTTTACTGATATTTTCTTCTTACTTGTGGTGTTTGGGGCTGTATCAGAGGTTTTAAAACTCCGTTTTTCTTATGTAGGGGGAAATGCACAGTATGTGGGACTCGCCCTGCAGAAAACAGGTAGGGAATACCCACTAAACCTATTAGTTTTGGTATAGGTTTTATTAAATGTTTCATTTTAGGGGTGAACAAATAAGATCCTCAACTGCCCTTTGGTCGAGGGACAGCAGCCACTCAGTCAGTACTTGTTTAAACCAATGAACACTGGTTTAAACCAATGAACAATTCATTGATTAAACACTGCCACTCTCTGCCACAATTATAGGTTGAGGTAAATTTCTATAAATGTAATTTGCAATAAAAAAGACCTGCTTTCTACTAACACCGTTCTAAGTCTAGGCTTGTGGTAGCCATAATTTACTCTGTTTCAAGTGCTCATGAATAAGTTTGTCAAATAAGGTATCTTTATTATTTTTTATGTATATAAGAAGGACTTTGATGTATAGTTTTCTCATCGTAAAGACTGGAAAATTAGAATATAAAACTTCCGTGAGGTATCTCTGCCTTTTTTCTAATATTATTTTAATAATGGCTCTCTGTGTGACAGTAAGTTCCTCTAATACATTACTGGAGGCTCCTCCCCACGCTGTAATACCATACTGCAAAAAATATTGCATGTAAGCATAATACACAGTCCTAATCAGGCCCACGGTCAAAACCTGTCTAAGCTGTGTAAAGGCATAAATGAGCTTTCTTAGTCGCTGTTTCACATACTGAACTTGTGGAAGCCAACTGAGTTTATGATAAAAAATAACTCCTAAATATTTATATTGTTTCTTACGCTCAATAGTACCACAGCCAGCAGACCGCGGGTCAGCACAGGAATGCATTCTCAGGATCTGAGGACCTGAGGCTAGATCGGTACGAATGTAGATTGGAAAGCATTTTGTTTTTCAACATTGTTGGTTAGGGAGTTGTATTCAAACCACGACCTAATCTTTGACAAATCCTCATAAGTCCTTTCATGAGAGTCTTCCCATGTGCGGCCAGTAGTGATCACTGCTGTATTATCCACAAATAGTATTAATTTACTTTGGATGTTAATTTTTGATATATTGTTAATATAGATTAGGAACAGAACAGGTCCAACGCACTTCCTTGGAATACTCCATAATTTACCTCACTTTGCATTCCATTAGTTGTTACTACTTGAAAACGATTATCCAGATAGCTGGAAAACTATTTCAATGAATTACCTTTAATTCCAATAAAGTTCAATTTTGAAAGTAATTTTGCTCTGTAAATGGAATCAAACGCTTTAGCAATTCTAAAAATTGATTAAGATTTTATTTTTATATCCCAGTTCTGAAATAATTAATGTAGATAGATCGTTTAGAGCTTCAGAAGTATTTTTACTACTTCTAAAGCCATACTGTTGGGTTGTTATAATTTTTTCACGTTCAAGGTATAGTGTTAATTGATTTTTCACACACTACTCAAGAATTATAGACATCACTGATAGCAAATATATGGGCCCGCAATTTTAAATTTCTAATTTTGACCCAGATTTAAAAATTGGTATTACTTTGGAAGTTATTAAGGCATTTGGAAACTGTCCGTTTTCTATACTTAAATTGATAATGTGTAAGAGAGGTTCAGCCAGTCTTGCTATGTTGTTCTTAACAATCGGCGTTGGTATGGCGTCATAAGTATTTTCTTATGAAGTACTATTAAACTTCATAAAAGCAGTATTATAAACCAAGCCACACATGATTTATCTTCACTTCTAAGAATCACTGCACTCCAGTTACAATAATTTGATTTGGAAAAAGTTTTATGTGTGTTCAAGCATAAGCCATAGATACTAAATAGCCATAGATACAGGTTCCTCAAAATGTGCTGCTGTGCTGGTCTATATTGATGCAGCTTCCACCTGGTGAAACAGTTTTACTTACGTTAGAATGTAAGTAAGAGTATTACATTTGTATTTTTTTGCCAAAATAGCACCAAACTGTCTTTGTAGGATGTTAGGTGCAGATTAGGAATATATTCAGTTTATTTTCAAAGTATTAATTATTTGTAACAAGAGATTAATGTAAAATTTGTTTAGGTTGGTCTTACAACCTTCTATTGTTTCTCTATGAGCTCATTACCGATAATTATCACTGTGAAAACAAATCGAAAAATATTTTATTTTTTATCAGCAAAATGATAATAATATATTTATTGTATTATATTTGTTATGTGTCACCATTTACTATACCATTTGTTTGTATTATCAATAGTGTTACTGATCAGTTTTTAACCTAAAGGTTAAATCATTGTTAGAACTCAAACTATTTAATACACAATTTAAAGCCATATTTTTATTTATCAATAGAATGTAATTTCTATAAGAAAGTTATGTTTATTATTCACTAGTCATTTTCTATTACGATGATGAATTCTTTGATTGTAGGGGTTCCCCTATTACACATATAATATTGGTTTTAATCCAAATAAAACCAAGAAATTAATTCCATTCTGTAACAATTGTTAATTGTTGCATTATAATTAAATTAGAAAAATTGTATTTAGAAAATGTTAAATTTTGTAAGAACTGAGAGGTTTAGAAGTTTGTTTTGTTTTCCAAAAGTTTTCGATATAAATTCTCTAACTAAGTTTTGAGAAAAATTCAGAATCTTCCCCTTTCAAATAAAAAAGTAGTTTTTCCCATATAAAATAGTTAAATAAGCAGTATTTTTACGTTTGTTAATTTCCTGTCAATTTCATGCAACATGTTTTCTGAAGGCAACATGTTTGGTGAGCCTTACCTGTTCAGTTGTCCTGGTTTAGAGGGTTCTAATTGGTTGGTTTAGCTTCTAGAGTTAAAGTGGGGGTAAGTCCATTGGTGGAAGCGTGCGGCCGTTCGGTCAGTTTTTCTATAACTTTTTTAGTGGGACCACATTCGATCCGCTTTCGTGTTCACGGCGACTTATACCGTTTCAGTTTTCCTTTATTGTTGCGGCAATTTTTCTGTAGTTTGCTTGTGAGTGATTGTTTGAATGCCGGACGAGCTTTGTTGTGGTTCCTTTTGAATAAGAAACCTCCAGGACAGCTACATCTCCCGGAGGCAATTTTAGAAAATTCAATTTTAGACAATTTTAAGCAGTTTTAGACAATTTTAAGTAAATTTAGAGAAATTTAATACAATTTTGAATTTTTTAATTAAAAATTTAAAGAAATTTACTTAAAAAGTTAAATAAATAAAAAAGGTTCTAGTCTGAAGATATTTAATTTATTATTTTGGAAGAGTTGTTTTAATTTATTTCTGTTACAGATGGTTTAAGAAACTTCATTACTATCGGAAATCCTTTTTATCAATCCAGGAGTCATGTGATTTATTAAAACCCAGCCAACGCACTAATAATTATCGACTTTTCTCTTTATAATTTTTTCAATCAAGTAAGTATAACCATTGATTTTACTATACATAGAAGATAGTTCCATCCAATGTTAAATATTGAGGCACGGAAAATGGGAGCGACCGTGCTGCAACCTGTCGTCAATCAAGTTAAAGAGGTCGAAATTGCCTCCAGTTTCGACTGTTCGGTTGCACAACCTGTGAGCAGTAAAGGAACTAATCACTCCCTCTCATTCCCCCATTCTCTCTCTCTCCTTTCTCATGAGACAAGCGTCCAGAAGTACTTGTTTACTGTCGCCCCTCCATCTGTGTCGCCAATAGGCCTTGATAGAGAGTCAAGTCAAAGTGGGATATTATTCCGTTCTGTGGTTTGTCTTACACGGAAAGGAATCGCGATCTTTTATTTAGGCCTTAGGGGTTTGTGAATATGAAAAATGTTAGAGGACATATTTTTGTTATTTTGCCAATGTAAATAACAGTATGTTACAGATGTTTAGTTCAAACATTATGCATTATCTAAAATGATGTAAATACTGCGTATTTTAAGTTTATTGATATTTTTATTCACCAAATTAATGTACATTTACTGAAAAATATAATTGATGAGATTACCAGTTTTAGTTCACTTAATAAACAGTAGTTTTATCAAAGGCATTTTTCCTGAGAGCCTGAAGATAAGTTCAGTGGTACCTATTTTGAAGGACAATAACTCTTTAAAACTAGATAACATAAGACCAATCAGCTTGTTATCTGTATTCTCTAAGGTTTTTGAAAAAAAAACAATGATTAAAAGACTCCATAGGTAGTTATTTATCTAAGTTAAATTTTCGTAATCTACGTCAATTCGGTTTTATCAAAGGAAAGTCAACTGAGGATGCGTTATTAGTAGTATCAGAAATAATTTATAACAGTTTAATTATTCATTAACTTATCATCTGTCATATAGTTCAAATTTAATACTAGAATTAACCTTTATATTATTGAAATTATTATTCATTTTATATCAAGTAATTAAGGCTTCTTGTCAATATTACATTGTATAATATTATTGTTGTATTTTTAATTATAAATGAATATTACTTTTGTTTAAAAGTAAATTGAACTATTTGTCATACATACCACAATATTAAAATCTGCTTCCTTGGCACGCCGTGGACAGTGAAATGTGTGTGGTAGGCCTACCGAAAGTTTTAATATCGTTGTTTTCCTCGTGTGTGAACTGTGTTTGTTAAGTTTTAATTAATTTGTGACGCGTCCCACTTGGAATTATTTATGTTCTTTAACCTGAAGATGCCGTTTATATAGTTTTGTTAGTTCTTGGCATTGTTTGTTCTGTTATAATTAAAAACGCCACAGAGTGCGGCTTTAGTTTATTTTGTTATTATTTAGACTCTGTAGTTACTTTAAATTAGTTATTTCTTATGTTATTGCTGGTCACGCTACTTGTGAAATTTTACCAGTGTAATTCCAGAGTGTCTTTACCAGAGAAATTTAAAATATAAATAAATTGCAGTTTATCCATACTTTCACATCTAGTAAAATAATAGAAACGTGTATGAAAAACAGATATGATAACTTTAATTATATTCGCCTTAGACATACTTTTTACAATGGTCTGATTCAATCAATGTTATAGAACGGAATTTTTGAAAGGGGGACATAAACAAAATTTACAATAATTTCAACCTGATTAAAATAATGAAAATTGAATCTAAATAATCAGTAGTCTAGTTATATTCTATCATGATAATATTTCCTAACCAATTTCAATTGACATTGAGATTGTTTTTCTCAAGAAGTAATAAGAGTCACAACTCTTCATGATTCCGAAAAAAAATTAAAACTGACCATTCACCAAACAATGAAATATTTTACAAACATTCATGCAATTACTTGGAACCAAATAATATGTTAATGTTACAGACAGTAATAATAAAACAGACGTTTATAATAAAATGAAAAATAATGTATTTTAAATTAAATGCCTATACATAGATTGTCTGAATCAGGCCATAAGATGAAAGCTATTTTTATCTTGTATAGAAGTAAATTAGTGGTTTGTTATGATTTTTTCTAACCCTATCATGAAATTTGAATCTCACCTGGGTTTTATATTTTGCCCAGTATTATTCTATATAAATATCATAGGCCTATTTCAATATCTATTTTGTCAAAGAAATAAATAATGTCACATTTTTTTATATTTCACTATATTATATATTCCTGGAATATTTGCAGATTAATTTCATAATTGAAATGGGAGTCATTAATTGGATTTGAAAACATTTAATTTTTTAATCAATTACCGAATATGAAAAAATTAATGATTGAGTACAACAGTCGATTTAATCACCTAATCGATGGTTAAAATGCAATAAATAAAGATTATTCAGATGGGCTATATAATATGAAAATGTTTACTAAATCAGCAGTAATTATCGCCAGCATTGCTGATAAGTTAGCGGTCTATTCAAGTGTGTCTATTTACAAATACACGGTGTGTTAATCATATAAATCAATATGGTGTTTTAATTTATTCAGTTATAAATATTTCTTTATTCAATATGAATGTCACACTGAGTTTTACTGTAATAGTATCAACACAGTATTCTTTATTATTCGAAAGAGATGCAAGCAAATATAAACAGAGAACCCGGATAGTTGGCAATATGGAATAACGTAAACAATTATCTAAGCAGGATGTTGTTTGTGTGCGTGACCTGAGGAAGGAGAGGGCGGGGCGGCTGTCTGGAGAATGGGAGAGTGGGTTAAGAGGAGGGAAGTGAGAGAGAGACAGAAGAGCGTACGAGAGAGAGAGGAAATAGGGCTATGCGCAGCGCAGCGTGGGGCCTCAAAACAGTTTTGGGGCCTCGCCACAACTCTCCCATATGGATGGAGTATCTCTTTATAATTTTTTCAATCAAGTAAGTATCACCAAAACGTGTTTTACTTAACTCTTCTTAATAAAACCTACCTTTTATTACATCACCTTTGTCGTCTTTTAGTACGTATGTAACTGGTCTAGTCTGTTGTATTTTCCATACTGTGTAAATCTCATTACTCCACATAGGCCAATAACCTTTATTGAATTGTTTAGTTAATCTACTTATTGTAACTCGATCACCAGTATCAAATTTGGAATGACTAGGTTCTTAATAACTTTGGCAGTAAATCTAATCACTTGAAATTACCTTGCTGACTAAAGTGTCTCCACATGTTACTTTTCAAAGTACGATTGAATCTTTCAACACTTGAAGCTTTTTAACAGAAAAAGTAAAATAATGATTGATATTAAATTTATTTAACAAGAACTTAACCTTAGAATTAAACCATTCTGTACCTTGATCTATATGAAAATGTTTCATAGAATGTTTTTTCAATATGGGTTCATTTCCGATTACTATGTCATTAGCACTTTTTTTACTTTATTGGTACTACTAAAGCAAATTTACTAAAACAATTGATTACAATCATAATGTATTTAAAACCTTTGTTAAATTTTGAAAAAGGAATCATTTCGACTAAACCAGCTTGATATAAGTCATTTGATTCCTTTAAGTTCTACATACCGTGTAGGATAGTAACGTCTTGCTTGTCTATGTAATTCTTTTGCAATACCTGCTCGTTAATTATTCATTGTTACCAGGTGAATAGGTTATAGCAAAATGAAACGAATGTTTAAGATACAAACATACTGTATATATATTTACAATTTAACAAGTTCACAAAAAGGTGATGCCTTTAAATGTTCTACTTTCGGTTTATCCTCCGGACTCCAATCTTCTAGAACGACACCGCATGTAATACAACTCACCGCATCTCCAGCACCAGTATAGTAAAAGGCTGCATCTGCTATATTTTGAATGTTAGGATACATTTTAGGCCATCTGAAGAATGTTTCCAACATAATGTCCTCGGTGTTACGTACAGATTTTTTTATATTTACTATAGTTGCAAAAGTCTCCCGACATATTTTTAGACATTGAACAGTAGGGATTGTATAGCTTATGAAAAAATATTACTTGTCTTATAGTTAACTTGACATCACCAGATTGCCAACCACAACCACAACATAGGCCCTACTATGTTACCAAAACGTTTAGTACAGTAGAATCCATATTTTTTTCAAATATTTCTTTGTACAATTGAAAATAGAACAACAAACATCGTCTTCACTATTACTATTACCACTGCTGCTACTATTACCACAATAACAAGTAGGACTCATATCCATACTGGCTGTTTAATTCAATGATTGAGACTGGAATGATTAGTTTAATCTAGACTGCGATACAACCTTTGGTGGGGGTGTACAAAAATAACGATTGCGTCATTAGTGATGCAAATCAATTTAAAGGTTATAATGATGTAATTATGGATTACTTTTTCAAAACTAGTATTCAATTTACTATCTGATTTTTCAGTTTTTATATTTAGAAGTTTCAGTTTTTCATTATCACGAAACATATCAATAAGCCATCTGGTATCAGGTCTTCGATCCTCTTCAGGCAAATTATAAACTTTTACTGTATCAGAAAATTGAACTTTCTTCATTGTTTCAAAAGTTGCAGTCTGTATTCAAGGTTAACGAGTAATTTATCACTATAGTATTTCATATATGTATCCTTCCATGAAATAAATGGTAGAAATTCTTCTTTATTAACACTTTCCTTCTTACACTACAAAAACAGTACAAGTAAACGTCACACAACACAAATGTATTACAATATAAGCACAAAATGCACAAATGTACTACAATACAAGTACAAAATATACAAATATTATGGTGATCGATTCCGGTGAACCATGCTCACCGTCCTCAGACCAGAGGGATTCACAAAAGGTTGACGTGATTCAACATACTACAGTATCAAACAATCCAATATTTATGTAGTTTGTAATTAAATATAAATAGATAAATAAAATAAAACAAATCACACTTGCAATTATTTCTCCGACATCTGACTGCGCAACATTTATCGTTCACCAATTAGTGAACAAAGCTATGCTAATTAAAAAACTAATGTAAAAACCAAAAATATTCACACTCAATACAACTGACGGTCTTCAAAGGAAGCTCGAATAACAACTTTAATTTAAGATTGAATGGAAGCTTACTTGTGTAATCTATCAGTAACATAATGATCCTAAGACATATAATGCTTATCTTTCTCTACTGTTTCTTAGGTAATCGCATCATTATTTTTCATGACGTCATCTTTAATATTACTGTTGAATCTAGAATTAAACTCGTTATTTATCGCTGGAAAGCACTTTATCAATTGCAACTATTGATCTGAATCCAATTATATTACTTCACATTGACTTTGTATCATAACATATGTCTTGTAGGAATTGTATCTGACTAAAACATGTAATATATTTCGTATTGTTTGACGATATATTAATATATTCGTATTGACTCTGTGTCCCGCCACAGAGCTAAGTGTCAAGGATTCGACACCTGCTTCTACACAGCTAATCCCCTAAAAAGAATGCAATGGGTACTCATTACCTATGCGTACTGAATGCGTGCCACACGGGAGCAGAATATTCAGTGGATATTGATCGGAAATCAGATTAATAGTACACACAAATAATATTAAAACAGGATATTCGGATAATTCTAAATAGATGAACATGGATGGTTACATTTACTTTAGACTTCACTTTTGCCATGGACAATATATTTATAGCGGTTTTTTTTTTAAATATAATGAACTATAGGCTAGTAGTTAGTCATCACAGTGAAGAAGTTAGGTCCTGCTGGGTTCGTATTTGATAAAACGTGTCACAGCTTTCTTCCAACAGGAAACTACACACAAGGAAACATGGTACACAACACGAGATATATGTCATATTATACGGTGTGCAACAGGCTAACTCCAGGCATGCCAGGGACAATACAAAGCCCGGAGGGTTGTATGTAATAATACCCTACTATGACCCTTCGGAGCCATGCTTCCTCGAACTCCCTAATCACTGTATGTACTTTACATTCCGTCATTTCTTTATTGACTAGATGATGTAATGTACACAGGATGTTCACAAAAAAATATCTTCAAGACTTCGGGATATGGTTGCGTACACGAAAAAGTTCCTATAAACATATCCTAAAACGCTTAGTTTTCCGTATGTCCGTCTGAATGTGTTTTTTACACAATTTATCATATCTTGATAACGCCTTAAGATATTATCTTCAACCATAAACGCTGTTTTATGGCGTCCCTGTGTTCGGTTTTAAATAAACCGGTGGTACTTGTTACTGTTCCAAGATATATAGGCCTTAGCCTTCTACAGCTGGGTGAGATACCAAGAGTTCTTAAAAAGTTCTAATGGGCTCACAATTGGCTCAGTTTCAGGATATTGAAACCTATTATGCATACCATCATCACAACTCACTGCAATTTTGAAAAATATAACTCTGTTGGAACTGCAAGATATGAACGGCGATCTTGCTTAAGGCGTTTGGCAAATTTTACAAATCTCACTGATGGTGCCTGGCCAATTCTGTCGTCCGTTATTATATGGACAATTCAATACTACAATATAATTACTTTATCAAATTAGTAGAATTCTATTTATACAAAACTTAAGTGTAGACAAGATATTATACTTCTCGTACCGACCCTCCGTCGGTCTCTGCTACATGAAAGATTCTCACAATATAGCATTTAATAAACACTATAAAACCATTAGCCCAACTTCGTTGGTAACGCCAAATACAAATTATGATAAACGTACTCACTAAAATATATCGGCCCAACTTCTTGTTGGTAACGCTGAACACGAATTATAAATCAGTTAATAACCTACGGCCCAACTCTGCGTTGGTAACGCCAAACACAAAACATAAATCGATTAACAATCGGCACAACTCCTAGTTGGTAACTCCAAATACAAACTCAATAACTGTCGGCCAAACTCTTCATTGGTAACACCAATAACTAACTATCGGCCCAACTGCTCGTTGGTAACGCCAAACACAAGTTATAAATCAATTAACTATCGGCCCAACTTACGTGGTAACGCCAAACATTGACTATAACTCAATCACTGACTATCTCAGCTCTTCTCCGGGACACTAGTTGAAGCTGAGAGTCCTCGCCGTTCTCCACGACGAACGACTTACTGTACTGACTGACTGACTGATGTTCTGGGGTTTGTTGGCTCCTTTTGCCCAACGCAGTTTTGGCCAAGGTAATTTTCTACAGTAGCTCTTTTAACATCTCTAAACTGCTTCAGTTGTGGTAGTCACAGTTTTTGAAATGTATTTTTTCTTTTTTCTCTTTTTTGTACTTTTTGTCTTATATGTATATTTGCATATAAGTGTGTCTGTGTGTTTTTTTTATATTTATAACAAGTAATTGAACATCCTAACAAGGGTGGGCGAAGCTATAGTTTTGACAATCCTAAGAGGGTGTACGTAGGCCCCTTATTGACAATTATAATCAGGCCGGATGGGCCTGCTAGTAGCATCTTAGCAGCTTTCTGGTCTAACTACTGTATGTAGTTATATCCCATGTAGGGCGTTATTATATTAGGTGTGATAAGTGTAGGTTCGGTAGACGAGTCGTTGAAAGGGATACGTGTAGATTAGGCTGACGAGCTGTTGAAGGAGATAAGTGTAGATTAGGTAGCGGAGTCGTTGAGATCCACGAATGTAGATTTGGTGGGAATATTGTTATGAGCACTTTGGTTCATCATGGTAGATGAGTAGAAGGGTTGTTTAGAGAAATGAAAGTAGATTGGGTGGGGGGGGGCAGTTATAAATTATGTGCAATGACTACGTAGTCATTGTTATGTGGGATTTATTATCGTTGAGTTACTTAATAATGGTTCATGAGAGTTAAATAAAATTATAAACTTTAATCCGTTAAGTACTTTCTGTGAATTACAGATTTTTCTTCGATATTACAAAAGTTTACCTTATTAAGGCTTGACAACACACATCAGTATTACGATGGTGGGTGTCAGGTTAGCGGCGCACCTCTGATCCCTACCAATAATATGGTAAACAGGCCCCACTTCAAAGCAGATAACCTCAATAAAGGCCAATAGCTTGTCGGCCTGTTGTACCTTTGTTGAATAAAGCCTGTTCGTGGAGATGGAATCCCTTCTGTTTGGCTCTGCGTGAAGCCGTATTCTTGTAGGCCTATGCAAGTATATGTAGTCGCCCTAACACAGCATCGACGCTAGATATTCCTACTAACTCATCACTAAATAATATGTTAATTTTTTCAATCGAATATCTATAATGATTTCTAATTACTATTAATTTGTAACTATAGTAATATAGAATGCATAATACAATTTTATACACATAACCAATTACTTTAGTTATAAATAAAGAATTATTTTGAAAAGTGAATAAGTCTTCTTCTTATGCTGAAAAGAAAACCTACGAAATTGGTAAAAGTTAAAATAATAATCATGGCGTACATATATTGTGTAGCTTTACCAAGGATAATTAATGTTAGCCTTTGCTATGTTTAAGGCATGATTTTTCACCTGAAGAAGGCCATATACCACAGTGCCTGTTCTTTTTTTTCAATCACAGCACGATTGGAAATGTCCTCAATAATACTCATTTTTATAAATACAATAAATAGACTTTTTTTGTAAAAAAAAGGACAGGGGGAGAAATTATGAACAACTACTTTCCTAACTTTTCACGGTTTTAGTAAACTAAGCTATTTGAATTAGTATGAGAGTATTTTTCTGGGTCTTAACCTAAAATTACCTGGACATTGCTGCATAAAACGCATTTCTGATTTATTAACAATGTTTAGTGAATCTCGTAAGACATTTATTTTGGACATTGGGAACTGTCAGCTGTTCATCTCCTCGGCATAAATGAATGCGTACTAAAGTTCGATTGGTGGTTAGTTATATTGTTGTAATTGACCATAAAATACATACATACATCTCGCTATCCTGGACCATGTGGGACGAACGTCAGGTGGTCTCGCTATCCTGGATCATGTGGGACGACCGTCAGGCGGTCTCGCTATCCTGGACCATGTGGGACAATCTTTAGGTGGTTTCACTATCCTGGACCATGTGGGACGACCGTCAGATGGTCTCGCTATCCTGGACCATGTGGGACGACCGTCAGGTGGTCTCACTATCCTGGATCATGTGGGACGACCGTCAGGTGGTCTCACTATCTTGGACAATGTGGGACAATCGTTAGGCGGTCTCGCTATCCTGGACCGTGTGGGACGACCGTCAGACGGTCCCGCTATCCTGGACTATGTGAGACCACCATTCTACATGTGATCGTATGTAGGTGAGTGGGTGTCGAAGAATATTTATTATAAATCATTGTACATTATAAATCGTACAATAAATTATTTGAAGATACCAACACATCTCTTTTACATATATGTGTAAGTTTATTGAAAATACTTTTTATCCTCCCTTTTCAACTTGATTTAAGCCCCAAACAAGTTTAATAAGTTATTGAGATTTAAAAAAATATAAATTAAGTTATGTTTTCAAATGATGCTCTCAATGTTCCTTGGCAATCTTTAGACGATCTAAATTCCATAGATGACATGGTTACTACGTTTAACTAATACATTTCAGACTTGTACGAAAAGCATGCTTCAATAATTGTAAGAAAGTTATCTAGAAGAACTATAGTCCATTGGATGATACCCGATATTTTACAGCTTTTGTCGCTACGTGATAAAATGTATCGTAGAGCAAAAAGGACTTAAGATCCAGATATACTGACCCAATATCGTCAGTTGAGAAACAGAGTAAAGTAGCAACTTCGAAACTCCAGAGTGAGATATATACACAACCTCCTTTCACAAAATAATACTTCTGCAGAAATATGTCTAATCGTCCGAAGTCTTGGTATTCGTAGGAAGCAGTTTTCTGCCACTATTAAAGGTAAGCGCACACAGATCGTCATCGGACGAATCGGACCATTAGATTTGAAGCAGTGTAAGCAGTGTTTTCAATTGTGAAATTAAATGAAATGAAAAACGTCTTTATTTTCAGGTGAAGTTAGGACTTATCAGTCCTGTCTTCCACTTAACCTGGACAATGCGCATACCCGAACGCAACGTACGCATCGTAGATCGGAAATGCCGTCGGGAATCTCGAGAGGGGCATTAAAACCGACGGCTCCGTTCAGATTGATTGATATCACCGACTTGGCTTCACCAAAACTGGCTTTATCTTCAATTAAAACATGGATCAGATTATTATACTCTCCGTATTCAAAAATAAAATCACAAATCAAAACCAAGTTGGTGGACGTCTTAAGTTCTAGAATTGTTATACTCAGAAACACATCATATGTAGTTCAAAATTCAATCTTTACTCAGAAACAACACAAAAGTTGCACAATAGCGTCAATGCAAGGAAACATACGAGAAATAAAATATTTCATTTATACAAATTAAAGACAGTTTTTCTAATTAGAACAAAAGAATTACAAGCTACCAATGACTGGAAAAGAAACTCCGGAATACTGTAGACAGCGCCTCGCAACATCAGTGCTCTGAGATTATTTTCAAATTCAACCACGCTTCCCTAAGATTTTTAATGAGTCCGGTAGCAAGTTGAAGAGCCTGATCCCACTGAACGATATCTGTCTCTCATAGAAGCTTATTATGATGCGGTGTATCCATGTTGTAGTTGTGGGTGATACGGCTGTTGAATTGGGAAAAAATAATACTTTTACGGACAAACAAGATTGATTTGAAAATGTAGAGAGATGGAAATGTTATGATGCTGTGCTCCTGAAAAAGTGACTTACATGAGGTGCAGAATGATTTTTTAAAGGTCTTGATTGCTCTTTTTTGAGTTTGAAAATAAATTTGGTTCTGAGGTTTTGATGATTATATGTTTTTGAGTATAACAATTCCAGAACTTAGACGTATACCAACTTGGTTTTTGAGTTCGTTGAATCGAATATGTCTGTCTCTGTGCACCAACAAACTTCTATACTTTTATGATTATGGATCCACTTTTTTCGTTTTTCTGTTCCTTCGTCACTGTTCCTCTTCTTACGAACAGTGATAACAACAAATAATTTCAACGTCTTCTTCACTACTGCTATCCATAACAAATATCACTTTTTCTAATTACCTCAACTAAGATCAGTCACACATTCACTAATTGACATACGCAATGAACTAAACTGGAAACGCCAATACTCCAATGCCGACTAGTGTGCGCAGTAACTAATAGAAATCCGATCCGTTTGATGCGAGCTGTCCGTCCGATGACTATCTGTGTGCGCTTACCTTTAATGTCCCATTAAACACTTTAAATAACTTTTTTGAAATTCTTCAAATAATACTGCTTTTCAAGCTTACATAAATAATCTTCAACGTCTAGATAACCAAAATCTGCCATATGAAAACTTTCAATTCAAGCATATCCTCGAAATTGATGTTTTGAGAGCCTTGCGTAGAGTGAAAAGTAGTTCTGTGGGTTCTAATAAGATCTCAATTCATATGATAAATAAAACATTATCTATCGCACTTCCTATTATTACTTCTATCTACAGCAAATCTTTATTGACCAAAACTTTTCCTGAAGTATGGAATTCTGTCCTAGTCTGCCCGATCAATAAAAACCCCTCTCCTCTTCAAGCTAGTGATTTCAGGCCGATTAGCATTTTGCGCGCATTATCTAAAGGCCTCGAGAGAATTGTACATTGTCAAATATCTAACTTTTTGGAAGTAAGCAACATTTTAAACAGTTTTCAGTCTGGTGTTCGTTCCAGTCATAGCACTGAGACTGCACAATTTTGTGTTACTGATAACATACGACGAGCTATGGATATGAAGCAGTGTACAATTCTAACTCTCTTTGATTTCTCTAAAGCCTTTGACTCTGTAAATCATACTCTGCTGTTGGAAAAAATAAGGGCATTAGGCTTTTCTGATAAGTCTGTCAAAATGGTTAGATCATATATATGTGATCGGTGGCAGTGTGTTCGTGTAGACAATACAATATCAGACTTTTGTAACCTTAAAGAATACACTGTGTTCTGGAAGGTCATGTTTTTGTTTTATTTTCAAGAAAATTACCTATAGTTAAAATAAAAAATATTACTTCTTCGATATTTTTATTCTTTATTACTTCAATATTTATTTTAATATCAAATAAAGAGGTAACATGTTTTTAAAACAAAATTTATACTCAAATGATATATATTTATAGAATTATAATTAATAAGTTTCTTCTTTGTTATAATACAAAATGTTATTTTCCAATAGTGTAAAATGTCGTTCCTTTTTATTAAAATGTCATTTTACTGTAGGCCTAATACAAAATGTGTTTTTCCTGTCCTCAGTATCTGTGAACTGAAAAAAAGAAAAGAAACCTATTAGGCTGACTACTGAATGAAACTACTGAATTATTTCCTTAACTTTTAAAACAAAGAACATGACTGAAGGACAAAGAATATTTATTGTTGGAAAAAAAGAAAGAACTTTGGCATTAGATATGATTTGAAAAACTAATTTCCTACACTTACAAACTACAAGGGAAACTTTTGAAAACTCACCTAGCAACGAGACAGGAAGAAAGATAATCCAAAGAGGGTCCACTGACCACGCATCACTCACACAACTACATTCACTCTGCAAAACGTGACAAAATACTGCTCTTTTGAGACAGGCAACAAAAGAGTGACCGAATCACGATCGACGCGACATTAGCAGAACTTACTAGAAAAGGCAAAAGACGGCCCTATATAACCTTGGTCGAAGAACGGAAAAGATCCAAAACCTAAGACGAATAGAGCAATGGCCTTTAAATGTCCATGCAATAGAAAAATATTCTATTTCATTCAATAAAGCGTTAGAGTATATATTTTAATATGGCTGGAATAAAACAAAAAGTGCTCAACCTTCAAACTCGGGTACACATAATTTCTCTGCCGAAGTTAAGTATATCTCTTATTTGAAATACGAAGTTCAAACATATTATATAAAACCAAATAATCATACATCTGAAAAGATCTTAAATTCGTCGAAATTGTTATAACTCATTTTACGAAAAATAAAAATATAAAGAGACTTTTCATGTATATACATCTTTAAAAACAGTGATATATCTCAAGTCAGTTAGATATAAATATATAATTTATAGATTCCTTTGAAAAGGTCTCCTATAACGTTCAACGCGATTATGTAACTTCAGAAAATGGGTCTGCTGATCCAGAAACTACTGACAGCCAAAAAGTTTAAATTTTGAAGTATTATAGTAATTCTTTGGTGACAAAGAAGTGAAAGTGAAATTTGTTCAAAACCATAGTCAAATTTTCAGTGTGTACAATCAGACAACTGAAGTTGTAGTGGCAGTGCATGTTTTTGGCTTGACTACAATCACACTTTTTGGAATTTGCAAACGAAATGTCAGATTGTAAAGCCGTGCGAGAGAATATTGCCGGATGACAGGCGGTTACTCTGGAGCTTCCTGGGAATATTAGCAGTAACTTAACAGGTCCTGAGGAATTAGCTACCCAGTTGTTCCTACACATTATTGCATCAGTTGAAGAGGTGGACCACCAAGTGACCTCATAGTCC